>JAOVYX010015689.1:0-26989 GCA_035668315.1 Drosera spatulata | reverse complement strand
AATGGACAATGGGCGCGTATGGTTTTTGCTTTGATGATGCTTGGAAGGTTTTGTGATAAGATCATAAGAAGGTGGTGGAAAAATGACCTGTAGTCTTGCAAGGATGACAATCAGCCGGGTTAAGAATGGAGATCACACATTATATTTGAACGTAGTTTTTATACCCCTCCTCGATACACCATCAGGTGTATTATATTCCAACAACAAAAAACAATATTATAAAAATGCAATTCTTATAATTTCGTGAAATATAATCGTTTTTTTTCTGTTTTTTCAAAAATAATTATCGTTTTTCACATATTTAACATTTCTTGACAATCAAATCTCAATAATACAGCTAAGGAAAATCATTTCCCTTTACTTGAGGGAGTCAGATAAATGCTAAACTCGAGGAAATGACTTCTTTAACACCCACTGTTATTCATGGATCGACCACAACTAAGTGTGATCGAAGAGAAAATAAAAGTGAACTTGTTTTTAGAAAACCAATGTCGCTTAAAAACAACAGCTCGAACATTGTTCGTTTATTTAACAAAATAAACAGGGGAAAGATAAAAAAACACAGATTATGCGTGAACCTTAACATCATTCTTCTCATTCATGAACACATACCATGATATATTTGATCGGATCACATATTCAATTCGTCTCATTCAAATTATTATATTCTTTTTTAGTTGTAATATTTAAATTATAACATTTTCTAATTTATCAATTTTTTTCATAAAAAATACCAAATTATTTCTTCTTTATATCACATCAATCCATCAAATATCATTTCTTTCTTTTTTTTTCTCATTTTTTTATCTCACGTACTTATAAGGATAAAATTAATATTTTTATTAATTCAATATATACAAATAAACCGTTGTAATTTACATGGGAGGAAGATAGTACAAACATCGATATTGAGCAAGTTGCTATGTTGGTCTTCAACTTGAATCATAAACGTACACTGTAGTCTAGATCATCGCTAGCTAATTGATGGATTTATAAAACGGTCAGAACGTGGCCGAGAAAATTGTTTAGATTAGGGTCCAATTGCAACGGAAAAATACATCACTAAATGATGTTGGATATTCGTTGATAAATTGTACTGTATTTATATTGTACCTAATAAAGCGTTTTGAGATAAAAAAAAAAAAAAAAAAAAGCATATCAACATATCCGTCTAATATGAGGTCTAAAGAGGACACCTTTGTTAGACATTATGATCTAAGTAACCCATGAGCTCAATGGTTTAAAATAAAATGCACAATGACATTTACACAGACAAGCGCCTATTTGCAAACAGAAAAATCCATATCGTATCAAGAGCTGCCCCAATTCTTGGGAATCAAAAATCCGGCAGGCAACCATATTATTGCAAAAGACTTGCGCAAAACTAAATCTATATCTTATACTATCAAATCTAGCATTCAAGTTTCAACGTCAAGGGCTTAACAAGTCAATCAAAATTTGAAGAATTAAGAAATACAGATTTGCCTTAGATTTATAGATAGGTTCGGTCTACCACAAAAAGGGTAAAGAAAAGAAAAAAGAAGAGGAATCAAGGAAATGTAACTTCTATTCTATGTGCCGGCTTCGAAGGAATAATTACACACTTCTTTGATAATAGTAACTTTTATCCGTTTCTAAAGTTTTTTTTTTTATAGTTTTTTTTCGAAAGGACTAAAGTTTATTTTAAGAAAAAAAAGGAGGAAATCAATTTTACTTTGCATTTTTATTTTGAAGTAGACTTTGATCCCCAGATCATTAGCGTCAAACCATTAGAATAATATTTGTCTGAAAAGTTCGTTACATTTTCTTTCATTAATATAGCTTTCGTGTCCAGATTCAGCATGGCCTATAACAGCAATAGAGACTAAGATTAATAAAAGTTTTGCCCATGCTCATCATAGAC
Source organism: Drosera spatulata (assembly GCA_035668315.1). Taxonomy (NCBI): domain Eukaryota; kingdom Viridiplantae; phylum Streptophyta; class Magnoliopsida; order Caryophyllales; family Droseraceae; genus Drosera; species Drosera spatulata. The sequence goes on along the minus strand of JAOVYX010015689.1, from coordinate 25,086 downwards.
TATATTTTTTTCCTTGACAAAGGAAAGAAAACAAAAACATTTAGGATTTCGACTATGGGCCAGATGATGTAAGCCCATCATAATCTTAGCTTTACTTTTGAACCACAGACCTGAAGCCCAGAATAGGAAGATTTGGGCTTAGTAACAGTTGCGAGGGAGAAAACACTTAATGGGCCTAATGGATTTCTGCTTTGGAAAATTAGTACACGCCTTAATCAAAAACCCAAAATATTAATTGCTGCAAGGCTGCAACATTTTGCTCCCCGTGCATAGTCGTGAACACTTGCAATAGATCGGAAGGAAAATGCAGTACATCGAGAACAAGATATAGTATCGACAATGATTATTGATTGTTGTTATAGCATAAACGATGCGTTCTGATGAAAAACTCTAGTATCATTTGGGGAGGAGCTGTTCTGGCTTTTGTTGCGCAGGCACGCTATATGCTTTGCTTTGCCGCAAAGCTTTCGTTTGACAGAAAAACACGCCCCATCATTTGGTGAAATATACTTTGGTGGGCAAGTACTCAAAAGATGCCTTCTTCGCGACCATAAGACAATAGTATGATTGGACGATTGTGTTAATTAATCGGCATTAATCCATGAAATTAATGTGATTTCACTAATTTGTCTCTTTGATGAACCTTTTAGAAAAAGGTTGTACGAAATTGGCGACATATAAATATGTAAGGGTTGGCATGGGGAATGCCAGTGTACATAAAAATTGTTCTACAGATGAACACAATGTCATAAGTTATCTTATAATTCTGCTCATCATAACATGCATATAATAGTTTTAATAAAAAACTATGAGCTAGATTGCACGAAAAACATATGGATTGATCTTCCTTCCGTTTGTGATCCGTTTTTCCAAAACCAAAATAAAGAAAAATCATTTTTTAACATTAATTTTTTTGAGTAATAGATGATTGAAATTAATATACTCACGAGGTCCCTCATCGAAAATGATTGAAATTCGGCGGCCATTGGCTCATTACTCGTGGAGAGAGACATACCATTGCTTTTTTCCTTCCAAAATTAAATCCACAGGCAAATGTTTGATTTAGGAAGAACCAAAAGATATGTGTTATGTCCATACCCAAAAAAAAAAAAAAAAAGATATGAGTTATGCGTTAGTAAAGTTATACGCATTACCTTAGTTGTCCTCGAACAACATTAGAATGAAATGACGCTACTAGTATATACTACTATTATGTTACCAAATCAATATTATTTATATGTGGTAAAAAATAATAGGCATACGAAGCAGTATAACAAATTTTCAAATATATTTATCAAATCCACTCTAATATATAATCACAAAATTTAACAACCTAGTCATCAACCTTAAACAGAATGAAAAACGCAAACTCTAATGCTAATATCCTTCAGCCACTCAAACGTCCGATGATGACTCGACGCAGCCGCCTCCGCCTTCACCACGGCGGCCGTTGGCCCGCTACCACCACCACATTTCCCATCAACAACTCTCTTATTCAAAGCAACGGGATCAACGGCCCAAACCGAAAACTTACACCCTCCAAAAACCCCACCACCACCCTCCAGTGGCTGCCGCTTCTTCGTCTTAGTTCCACTGCCGCAGCTGCTGCTTCGACTAATCATCGGGCCCGTCGGGTAGCCCGGAGCACAACGGGCCTTGACAATATCAGGGGGGGCCCGAACAAGGCCCATCCTGAGGAACTCCCACAGGGTGGAGTTTGATTTCTTCGGTCCGGGGTTAGGGACCGATCGGGTACCCGGTCCGGCTCGGATCTTCGGGCTCGGGCTCGGGTAGGAGTGGAAGGGGTTCCTGATTTTTGATCCTGTGCTGCTGCTTCTGCTGCTGCTGGTGTAGCTTGAGCTCCGAAACCCTGATGAAGAGACCGAGCCATGGTCCATTGATTCTGATCGCGATATGCTTCGGCCATTGGAGCTGATTGAGTGTTGGAGAGGTAAGATATGACCATCAAGGAAGATATCATCCGCTACACACATGTTGGCATCAAAGAAGGAAGATTTTGACCCGGGCCCGAACAATGGCCCGAATTCGAAGTCATCCTCGTCTTTCATCGCTTCATTCTCCCGTCCCTTCGAAGCTTCGTCTATTGCCTCCAGCGGGAATTCGCATAGGGATGGAGCATCTGTTTCGTCGATGAGATCATCTGATCGATGTTCTTGAAGTTCTTGATCGTGATCATCGATGTACCGGAGTTTCGAGGAGTGATCAAGAGGATTCTTGTCCATGGAGATGAAAATGGAGCTGGTGGAGTCAGAGGAGGAACAAGAACAAGAACATTCTCTTGGAAGGAAAAGCTGTTGCTGTGGGGAGAGTTGAAGTTATGACATTTCAAATAGGAGAGGGAGGCAGCAAAATGGGTAATGATCAAAGATAAAGGTAGGAAAATAAACTCTTGGTCTTGTTTTATACAGTTTCTTTTTTAAGAAGGTTTCAACTTGGGTCCAAAGTGAGTAAAGAAGGTACAACCGACGGACTCGTCACAAAAGACTAACATAAATGTTCGATGGACTTTGTTTCATAAGATAACTGATCATGCTAATATCAGAAGATGTCACACAATATTAACAATCTTGTCCTGAAAGAAAATATACATTCGAAAGATTCGAACTTGTAATTTCTGATATAAAGCTTGAGGTTGTGCAATCGAGCGCTTGATGTAAAGCGTCTGGACCGGATGAAGTCTGATAACAATTGAGAACATAGATATCGGTGTGTTTAGTTATGTGGAGCATTGTGGTCCAAAAGTTTTGAAACAGGACAATTGGGAAGGAAATTTAATGGTTGAAAGGAACTAGCTAGGTTGATTATTAGTAGTACATGGGAATTGTTGACGGAAAATGATCGGTGATTAATTGCTGATTGTTTGTGTGGGATATTAATCTTCAAAATTTGAACAATCATATTTGAAAAAGATGGGATCACAATGAGCTACAAAGACTTGGCTGTATAGAGTCATGGTGTGTACGTATCATGATTTGAACAACAATCACCTTGACGATATTTGGAAAATTAACTTGCCCATTTTCGAGTCACATGTACTCCCTCTGCATCAATTTAATTGAAATGTTTTAATTCGATACGAGTCTTTATGTATTCTTTCTGTCCAAATTATCATAACATTTTGATTTGACATACGTATCGATATAAAATTTGATACGCGTGTAACAACGCGTGTAACAACGATGAAACGTACTTTTTTTAAATTTATCGTGAAATAACAATGGTTGTGTAAGTTACATACTTCAACCTAATACATGTTACGGGACGATCTGACGTGATTTGATATGAAAACGAGACTTATATTTATGTGTATAAAATAGTACAAAATACGTATATGCTGTAATTATTATGGGACGAAGGGAGTATATGTTTAATTACATACTCCCTCAGTTCAAAAATATAGACAACGGTTTGATTCATCATACGGATTTATATGTTTGTTAAATTTGTGTAGAATTTTGTGAAGAAAGTATATTTTTTTTGGAGAAAGTGGGGTTATTGTTGCAGTTGTGAGAGGAGGTAATGGGTATATTGTCGCAGATGGTGATTATTTTGGTTTTTATATGAAAAAGATTACTAAATAGGATATGTTACCTATATTTTGAGACGGTTCAAATAGGTAAATATTGTTTATATTATGGCACGAAGGAAGTAATCAATGCTTCTTCTTTTTTTTTTTGTAAGTGTGTGAAAGAGATGAATGAAAAAAAAATAATGATGAGATAATTTAATATGATATAAAATAAGAATATTTTAATAATTTTATAATATGAAAAAAAAATTCAAATAAGAAATTAGTTTATTTACTTTGAAACGTTGAAAATGTTTTAATTAATTTGAAATGAATGAAGCAGTAAATTACAATGCAAATTGAACGGAGTTGGAGTTCACTATCAATGACATCAAGATAGCATATGAATAGGTCGTCACAGTCACGAACAACCCAAAATGGTTAAACCCACACACGCTATTGGTTCGACGAGTTGGTGCATTTCGATCCATGTAAAGTTTCAACTTGTGTGTTTCCCTCGCATGGATCGAGACTTATAACGCCTTTGAAAGCTAAGAAGATTGAATTTCTTCTTTTTTTTTTATAGAGAGATGCCAATGCTGCGTATTGAATTGAAACAGAGGACCTCTCACGGGCAAATTGTGACTTGTTATTAATTTGCTCTTTGATTTCTCTGCTTTCATTTTCTGCTTTTTTTGGTGAACATTTATGTGTTGGAAAAAGAATCCGAGGGGTGAAGGGAAACGGAGTTCGTATGTGGTTTGAGCCATGGATTGTGCAATGGACTAGCATTTCATATTGAGTACAATTAAATTTTGTCTATCATAATGGTAAACAAAACTCTACCAATCGCGTGTTCCACATACATTCAATCTCTAAATATGATTGCGTGCATCACATTTTTCTCAAATCTGTACTCAACAAGATTATGTCAATTGTTATCTTTATTTTTAGGAATTTTTACATGTAATTACCTTAAATTTTAGATATTTATAAAAAATCATCTCAAACCTTCATATTTAAAAAAAGACTATCTAAATCATATAAAATTATTAAAAACACTACTCGAATCATATGATATTATCAAAAACACTACTCAAATTATATCATATGATATTTTAAAAATAACTGTTATCGTTGATAAAATCGTTATCTTGAATGATTTTTTTTTTCATTTTTTTCTTGTCTAATCTATTCATCAACATAGCTTTTTCATCCCTTTTTATGAAAATCTATTGTTTTCATATTATTTCTTTAAGTTCGTCAACTTTTCTGTTTCTCAAATCTTAATTATCTTATTAAATTTTTTTTATTCGACCACTCAAATTATCATGATCGTTGTTTTGGGTGTAAAGATGAAAATATTAATCAGAAGAAAAGGAAAAAATATCAAAAATTGTTAAAGTCAATGGATTCACCAACGATAACCGATATTATATAACTTTCACGTGATGTTGATAGCGTTTTTGTAAATATGAAGATTTGAGATTTTTTTTAATCAATTCTTAAGATTTCTGGTGATTATATGTAAAAATTCTTTGTTTTTATAGTATTTCTTTGTCACTCCAACCTTTATCTTCAGATTCTTAAGCTCTTCTCTTTGAACCAGAACCTAAGGGGCTGACCTATTTTAACGAAGAAAGTAGTAATGCGAATAGTAAATCTCGATTGTCTTAACTTGGAAAGAAAAGTTCAAAAGATCTATACTTCTTGTAGTATGACGCAAAATATCAAGCGGCAGATATATATCACGATACTTTTTGTCACTTTAAAAAAAAAAAGGAAAAAATAAATAAAGTTGCGCTTCCATCTTTTTCACTTTTCATAGCTTGTATTTGAGTTCATCTAGTCTACAATAAAAAGACCAAGCAGTATGATAGAAGGTTGAATTGGTAGGTGGGTCGAATGCAACAGTTCACCTATGTCCGAACAATACTGATTTTTTTTGGGTATGGTAACAATACTGATTTTGTGATCTTCCATTTGAATCATGTCTGGATAAATGATTTTATTTTTATATGATCATTATCGACTTTACAATGAGTAAAAAAATTATTAATATACCATAGATGGTAGAAAAGTCATCTTTTTTATAAAAAGAAGAAGAAGTTCATTTTCGTTTTTAATTAAGGAGAATTATGTTTTTTATTAGAAAGCATCGAAGAAAGATGAGAGGATGTAAAAGTTATCATCAATGTTAAAGAAACGACGAAACAACAATCTTCTATCAAAACAACAAATCTTCCTAACCTCGTCTATTTGGGAAGGTGAAAAAGACGAAACATATATTATACATATATTGTTTGTTGATGTTCACACGTCGAATTCATTAGAGAGAATTATCAACTAATTGTTCTTAACTTCATAAATTATCGATAGGCCATAGTCCATAAATTTTATAACCAACTAGTTAAAAAATTCAAATTGTGATCTTAATTATTTGTCCTTTGCTTAACATAAGGAAATAAAGCACTTCATTCTATTACAAATTACAAACATCATTCCAAACCTAATTAAAACCCTAAATCTTAACGCCATATGTCGTCGTCATTGTCACTTTTGTCCTCAGAACAAATAGTGTACATATGTCCCTCGTCAACGATGTATATATAAGTACAATGTACGTTGTTTGTATTCAGTGCCCTTGATTATATTACAAAAACACGCATTATTCTAAACTGTGCAAGAAAAAAAACCCAACACTTTAATCTCGTTCTGTCTTTGTCACGACCACCGCTATCGCACTTGAAGAAGATCATTTGATTGAGATGACTTCTCTGGTGGAAATAGGGAAGGAGACGACAGATCATATGGAAAAATTGGTAGATACAATAGGACGGGACTATTAGGGTTATTATTTAGATCGGATTAAAAAAAAAATAGCCATAAGTAATTGAAGAATGAAAAGTAAAGGAGAGAATTAAAAAACGATTATTTTAAATAATTAAAGTATTTCCAGCTCATAATTTAATATCCAGAAATTTTTATAACATATTTAAATACTAAATCAAAATTTATTTTATAATTAAATATTCAAATATCCACATTATTCTCGTTCCAGCCTAACCACACACCCCTCTTCCAGCCTAACCTAACATTACCATCTAACCAACTCTTCCCGCTCACCCCCTTGATCATCAGGCAGCCGCCGAACCCTAACCGTTCAACCACAAACCCAAAATCAAAATGAACCAAAGAAACAAAATCCAATTGAATCAATCAACAAACTTGAGAGTCATAATCCAATTACTTGCGCTGAAATTATGGGAATCAAGCAAGGGATGATTCTTATTCGGGTTGACGATGTGGTAGTTTCTTACTGTCATGCAGTTGCTCTTGATGTCTCGTGAAATATACTTCGACCGACCCGATTGCACATCGAAATGGAGATGAGTATGTGGAAATCGGGAGAAAACCTAGAAGAGATTATATGAGGATGAGTAAAATGGACGTGACAGCAATGGTGGTCATGGCAACGGTGACCGGTGACAGATTTGGCCGGAATCGGAGTTACCTGGTTTGGCGTGATGTCGGTTCAACCTATCAGGCTGCTTATGGGAATAATAGCAATCATGAGGATCGGGCTCATCTGTTACTTGCTTCTACGCTTCGAAGAGCCAAAGAAGGGCTATAATCTTGTAGGTATACCCCTGCTCGGGAGATTATACCATAGGCACATACCAGCAACTTGAGGCGAAGCAACAGGAGCAACAACAATGCGGATGAAGGCCTCCCTCCTTCAATGTGAAATGGGGTTGAGTCAATGCCCGTTGCTGATAACTATTATCGTTGGCCTGTTCTATGCGAATTGTGTTTTTGTGGACCGTGTTGTTTTGTCTCATGAACCATAATATTTTGATTTAGGATTTTCTACTTTAATTAACTTTTTTTCATTTTTTTTCAACTGTTTTTTTTACTTTTTTTTTTGAAGCAACTTTTCTTTAATTTTCGATGCACTGTTTTTTTAAAAAAAAATTATGAATTGATTTTTTTTTTTAATTTTTGAAAAACTGTTTTTTTTTTATTATGTTATTTAAGGCGTATTGATGTATAAAGTGGGTAGAGATGTAGATAGAGATGGAAACAGCTGGCAGAAAATGGATTGTGAGAAAAACGAACAAGGGGCTGGATGATTTACGTTGCATTTTATGAACAATTCTGTTATATTTGTAAACTGTGATGAACCATTAGTTGGCGTGAACATTTTACTTGAAGTGAACTCTCATGGCAATAACCATCATTCGACACAAGTACTCTATAAATTTGAAGGACAAGCCAGAAGTTAAGATGGATTGCACAAGTTATATGACTATTGTATATGATATATGATCCTATATTTTTATTGTATGAACTGTTAGTTTTAGCATATATTCAAAACAGTTGACATTAGAATATATAAACTAATGATGATATTATATAAACTGTTATTTTTTTCATATGAATTGTTGGTGTTCACATATATTCAAGACAATCGATAATAGAATATATGAACCGTTGTTTTTATTATATGAACTGTTGATGCTAACCTGTTTTCAATTGTCATTAGAATATATGAACTCATGATATTGTTATATGAATTGTTGTTTTTATTATATAAACGGTTGGGAATGCTATCTGAACTGTTGCTTTTAGCATTTAATGATCAAATTCCATATTAAGATGGATGAATCGATGTTGTTATGAAAACTGTTGATTTTGATATATGAATTATCGGGCCCATCACACAAACCACACGCCCACATTCAGCCCAATCCACAAGCCCAAACCTTTACCAGCCACAACAAACCCCTGAATCAACGGTCCTCTCTCTCGCCACTCTCATCCCCTAAAACGACACCGTATCACAATCCCACCCCCTCATATGACCCTCACCGTCGTCGTCGATTTCGCCGCTGATCACCACAATCAGCGACGACGACTCTTCTTCGTGTGCTCAATTTCTCCGATTCTTCGGCGGCTGAGCAGTGGCGTCGAGTCCGACTCCGATCCGCGGCCGTCGTAGTTCGACGAGGTAGAGAACGCTAACGATATTGTAGGGGTTAGTGATGGGTGTTCGTTTGAGGAGATCAAGGTGGCGTTTCGGAGGTTGGCGAAGGAAACGCATCCTGATGTGGTTGAAAAGGAGGGTGATTCGAGTCGGTTTGTGAGGACTGTTGCAGCGTATGAGGCAATGGTTCAATTTGTGTGGTTTTTTATTAAGTTTTGACATAAATAATGGGATCGAACATCGTTTTATTTCATAAAGCGATCACCATTTAGCCAGGGACGGATCTACTTGGGGCCAGAGGGTCCAATGACCCCGTTGACTTTTTTGAGTTGTAAATGATCGAACATCAGTGGTTTTTGCAATGTCCATTTGGCCGACGAAGATTCAATATAAATTTTATTTTCATATTAAATTATTTTGATCATCTTGTAATATAAATTAAGTTGAAATATATAATTTATATAATCATTGATGTTTTATAGTAAATTTATAAAAAATTACGTTTGATTATCATGAGTTTGACATACGTACAAAATTAAAATGTTATAATAATTTCGAAATATATTAAGATTGATTGAAAACTCATTTGTTTAGTGTTGCTTAGTTGACAAAGATTTTGTTTTTTCAAGCAATTGACACAAGTTCAAAACCTGGAGAGCTGGCTGATGGTTTTTGATCAGAAATTGGACTTGTCTAGAAATGTTGTTTTTCTCATTAAAGATTTGCGTGTGAGAGAGGAGTGTTCGACGAAATGCTTAATAATGAGAATTTGATCGTTGTGCGGAAAGTGTTCAATGAAGAGAAATGATTGTTTTTTGGCATAGTTTCGATTTTGGATCTCTAGCTCTAATTTGATTCCATGTTTGTACCAAATCAAACGAAATTATTTGACTAATTGAAACATATAATTTTTAGTATTGCAAAACCCACTGAATTGGGCATTGCAAAACTATTCCAAACAGAAAAAATATTGAATTGCTCGAAAAGCATATTTAGTCGGGTTGGTTGTTGTAAGTATTGCAATTATTTTTACCGGAAAGGAATAGTAGACCATAATGGATGTGGATGTGAGCTCTTGCCTCCTAGTTGTGTAAAACATATGCTGTCTTTCTTCGTGGATCAAATTCAACCCTTCACCTATGCCCAAACAATACTGAGTTGTAATTGTTCACCTGAACTGATGTCTGTTTGTTTTTATTTTGATAGATGGTTGTTATATAATTATTGTGGATCTTAAAAAATAATTGATATCTCTTACAATTATAGAAAAGTCATCGTCATTTTCATCTGCCGTCATAACAAACATGTTTTCGAGAAAGCTTTTATTTTGAATTGAGCGTTAGTAATATTATTTAATTTTATTTATATTTGTTTATTAGTGATAACATCTCTCTTGATTTTTTAACTCAAGTATTCCACATCTTTTGAAACATTACAAAATCTATGCTAACATTTCAACATAAATAGTACTTGTGTAAGTGTTGTTTTTTCTCCACGTGGTGTATTAACGATACGTGAGTTGTTGAGTTCCTAGGTGATTGGGTTTTCATGTAAATTACCTCATGGTTTGAAAAAAAATCGTTTAATCCTTTTTATTGTGGAGTGTCCGAATCGCTTTTGTACACGGATCTGGGTTTGGACTCTTTTCTATGGCCAGCCCACAACAAACAAGGCTCATCACACAAAGGACACACCCACAGTCAGCCCAAGACCCATTAGCCCAAACCGTTGCCACCACAACAAAGGCGTGAACAACGGTCTTCTCAACTCACTACACTCATCCCTTGAAACGACACCGTATCACAATCCCCACGCGCTCTCCCATGGCCCTCGCCGCAGCCGCCGATCTCGATCTCCGGCGACCCACACTTCTCCTCCTCCACCACCACCGGCGGCGCGTGTTTTTCGGGTGTTCATTTCTTCGATTCATCGGCGGCTGAGTACCGGCGCCGACTCCGATCCGCCGCCGCCGGAGTTCGACGGGGTAGAGAACGCGTACGAGATTCTAGGGGTTTTTGAGGGGTGTTCGTGTGAGGAGATCAAGGCGGCGTTTCGGAGATTGGCGAAGGAGACGCATCCTGATGTGGTTGAAAAGGGGTGCGATGAGGGGAGTTCGAGTCGGTTTGTGAGGATCGTTGCTGCGTATGAGGTAGTGGTTTGGTTTCAGTTGATTGGGATTTTGGTTCGTGGTGTTGGTTTTGTGTGTTGTGTTGATGATTAGTTTTTAAGGGTTGCCGTCCCAAATCCCAATAGTATGACATTGATGAATGGATATTGTCGAGGTAAATTTGGACTTGCATATTGTAATGATCATCAGAAAACACTCAATCATTGTGGTATAATATGTTAAGATATGCATTAATAGTCTACTATCAGTTCGTATGTTTGGCAGAACTGGTCTCACGACATGGTATCATCGTATCAGAAGCAGTTCGTGGTACGAGATCATGAGTTCGATCACTGTCTTCTTTATTTATTACCACCTTTGTGGTTTACGATGTGGATCTTGTTTGACACTTGGTGGGATGGGTCAGCGCATTTATTGTCCACGCTTTATGCCTACTATCATCGGATGGGACGGTGGTTCGATGACATAATAATAACAGAATTGCTCGAAATGCACATTAAGTGGTGCACGACAAATACTACTGTATTATTGTTAGACTGGATCAAATTGAAGTGAAAGAGATGAAGTGGGTAGATGGCATATGATGTTGTGTGATATGGAATCCACTGCCTGAAGAGGTATCAATGGACAGTTCTGATCTAGCAATACATTGCATAGTGGGTATGAGAATAAGTTAGTGATCTGATGGGATCTTTTCCTGGTTTCTTGTATACTTGATTACTGTGAGAACACGAGACTTGGCTGTTTAATAATATGATTTCTTTTCCGTGATATGAACCTGTGAATTTAGTAATAAAGTTATGGTTAAGGCATGTTTTGCGTTATCCCTTTGTTCATGCTCATAAGTCATAATATTAAGCATGAATGGTGGTCACAATGCTTTCCCTGAAGTCGCTACTACACACAGTACTCCTTGCTTATTGGAGGTTGTTTTTGGAACTATGACTTTCCTTTTCTGTTTAGGAATTGTCAACAAAGGTTTTTATTTGTTACTCACTCCGTCTCACAATTATTACGATGACACGTATTTCGACACATTCTGTTCTTATTCTTAACGATATTAGGAAAACTTTAAAATGGCTCAAGATTAAAGTTCACAACTTAATCTATCATTAGTGTCTCACAACAATTTTGTAAAAATAAAATAACGTTTGATCGTACTAAATTAGACCTCGAAGTACGTGTCATCGTAATAATTGTAGGACGGAGGGAGTATTTTATTTCCAATGTCCCATCTTTTGGAGTTACTTAGGTGAGGAGAGGGCTACAACAAGGAAGCTTATCCATATCCATACAACAAGTAAGCTTATCTGTTTAGGTTTTAGTTAGGTTGTTACTTGCTAGTGTTATACTAATGGAGTAGTCTCATTTCAGATTCTTTCAGATCCGAGAAAAAGAGCTCAGTATGACTGATATCTATCGTCTCAGAAAAAGGTTGTTCGGAAAACTTCTGAACAAGGTTCGAGTTATCATATGTATGCTTCCTATACAACCACAACAAAACAGATGGAAGTTGTTGAGTGGCTGCGATGGTATAGATATGCTGTAAAGGAAATTCTAGCTGGAGAGGTTGTCCATGGAACAGGATATTTCGATGAGATTGAACGGAACTTCCATGCAGCAATACATGCAGCGTATCATGGGCCAGAAATTGAAATCTTTGACCTCATTCCTGATCGCTTTGAAGCCGAGGTGAGTTCTGTGTATGACACTCCTGAGGTTCTACACTTGGTTTCAGGGCGCGATCTTTTTGGCATGGTCCGTATATTTTACAATTTTCTAGATCTGTCAAATATTCGTTATGAGAAGTTGTCTCCTTCTGGATCCATTGGTCTGCTTTCATCTACTTTCCTTGGGAATGAGATGCGGCAGAGTAAATTTGCTGGAATGAAGTTTAATCAAGTTAAGCTAGGTGGTCAAAAAACCATGAAATATCATGCAACAGATGCATACAAGAACTTGGAGCTACATCTCTTTGGGAAATTAGTTGCAACAGCCACTAGAGCGCCTACTGATAGCCGTGCTGGTGACTTGGATGGGAAAGAAGCTCATGACCAAATACATGTCTTTCTCAGTTCAAGGGATGAATCCTCTGGTGGAGGGTTTTCGAAAACTACTATGTCAGATAACACACATTTGGAGATTCTAGTGGGCACGATATCCGGCTTGGGGACAAACCCTGAAGAAAGCTCATGTTATGCCTATGATAGAAAGGGATCCAAAACTCATGTGATCCTTAAACACAGGACACTTTTGGTTCGTTGAACACTTACTCTTTGTTCCTTCTCATGCTGCTTTTCTTATATATGGCGTCCATATACTAAATGAATTTACATCTTGCCTTTGGTTGCTTCTCTTTGATAAAGATTCTGATTGGTTAGTTCACACTCAAAAGAATTTTCTATTTGTGCTTAGTAATCATAGTGATGGCTAAGTGTAATTGTGCAAAAACTGTTTTTGCTAAGGTTGGAACTATTAACTCGGGTAAGGTTACATGGTTATTGGTATCTGTTTGTGCAAAATTATCTGTTTTATTAACTGGCTTTTGTCATGAACAGTGATGATTAAAAATGCTCAAAATGCACTCTCTTAAGAGTAAAATGTTTTTTTGCCATGGAGCATTTGCCCGTGCAAAATGCATGCATATAGAATACGGGCAATTTCTTATGTACAGAACTTTGATTGGTTAATTACGAATTGATTTGGTAAAAAATGGAGGCTGACATATTGTTCATCTAAATTTGCTTTGTATTATCTGTTTTTGAATTGCGAAGGTGCAGATTGTGATGTCTCACCTTGATATTTCCAAATATTTTTCCTAATAAAGCTATCTATTTGTGAGTGTAGATGCACCAGAGCTCGGTTGCCACCCAGCAAGTAAGTCTTTCAGCGTGTATCATCTTTTGCTAATTGAACGAAGTTTGGCATCGATATTACCACTTTACTAGTTTCTTTATTCCTTGGTTCAAGGTGATGTGCTACAATCAGTTTTGTAATACATATAGTAATCTCAGTTTGTAGCTGTAGATGACTTTGCCATAATACCATGTGTTCCTTTTAATGAAGTTGATCGAAAACCAAAAAGTACAGTTTGGCCAATATTTTTCTTCTATGTGCCTCGAGCCTTGATGTGTGGAAAGGAAGATATACTTTTGCTTTACTTGTTTTGTTTCTCATTTTAGGCGTATATTTTCTTCAACAGATACTGGCTGTTTGAGCCACGTTGTAGCATGCATGATATTGGAGGTTGGAATGTTGAAACTTACGGTCGGGATAAAAAAGCACGAACAGTTCCATCGGCAAGGTACTGGGATGGAGCTGATACTGATCCACCATCAGAGAAGTGAGTCTATTATTATATTGCAGATCTTGAGCCTTGTCCACAACTTTTTTCTTTCTACATTGTTACCCTTCTAGTATCACTCTTACATGCCTCTGCTCCTTGTGCTTTAGATTGTCATTGTATGAGGGCTTGTCTGTTTTATGATCATATATGACGAGTCAGGACTGCAGCTGGTTTATCGTTTGTATTTTCTGTGTCTATGCGACTTCACCCGGCAGTGTATTTGCTTGGTCTAGCATATAGATCACTTGATATAGAAAGCGTCATGCAAACAAAACCATCCATCAGGCAAATTGTTCAAGGAAATGTTTTCAAAGTCATTAATTGGTGCAAAAAACTCATTTGAATACAATAGTGGTTGAAATTCCTTTTACGTCGGTAAGTGTTCTCTTGTGAGTTTTTTTGCAGCTACAACAAAGGTTATGGTTTTGTTGTTTTGCCTGAGCTCTATCTGTTTGATGAATGTCTACGTAGGTTGGTTGCTTCTCTCGTCGGAGAACTATTATGAGCTCTCTTTTAACTTTAAGGATCGTACTCTGAAGATTTATCAGCTGCTCTCGGTAAGGTGATGTCAACCAATTTTCCTCATTCCCCGTGACAATATTTGATATAAGTAGTAGAGATGATGTGTTCATCCTGTTACTCGTGTTTTCAGTAGGTTTTAGCCGGTGAATTAGTTCAATGGCCGGATCTTATACAAATGAAGTCACCTTAGGCCTCTCAACTTGTGATGCTCAGTCGCCTTCAGGGATTCCTCATTTTTGTGCTGCCGGTGCACTGTAAGATTCCATCACCTTTTCATCTCTCGTTTCCAAAATGAGCCACGAAAAAGAACTTTAAGATTGCGCATTTACATAGAAATTTCACTGACTAATTTATACTATTCTTATGAGGCATTTAGTATTAAAAAATCATAGGAGTATTTGGTTGTGAGTACTTTCAAGAGTTTGAGCATCCTGTGAAGCGTAAAATCAGACAGCTGATGAAAAAAGTTCACCATGGATTGCATTTGGCACATCATATTATGACTTCATTTTGAAGGGCTGAAGCTAGCAGCTGCAATGGCGAGGCACGGGAAGAAGACGGGGATGCCCCTTATAGGACGCTGCCTTCAAGGAATATTCTTTCGTTTAGTGGTTGGGTCGCAGGTAATGATAATCAATCTTTTTTAATTCCACATGATGACCTCGATAGAGTTATCTTTTCTGTAGCCAAAGGGTCTGCATGAGTCCTAGTACCATGGACCAGCCCGAAAATTCCCACTCAGTAGGTGGATATGTGCTGTAATGCAGGCGAGGTGATTTGTCTTTCGTTGTGATTTATCTTTGACGAAAGTAGTACAGTTCTTGAAAGAGATCAGTGCCCAGGGTTCGGCCCTCATTTGACTTCATCTACTGCAGTAACCACGGAAGATGCAGAAGTCTTCAAGCTGAGTTCTCGAAATTGAGGACTATCATCGAGCATGTACACCGAGTCTCTGCTCAAAAAGTCATCTAGATCTCCCACCGGATTCCGGCTCCTTCTCGGATGCCATTCAGACCCTTGAATCTGCTCTCAGGTTGTTGGTCTTTGAGCTCCTCCTCTGAACCTTCGAGTTGAGAGCAATATAGGAGTGTTATTAGCGTAATGAAATTCTATACATTTTATACATTTGTTACAAGACTATATTACTCAATTTGTCATTAGCGTAATGAAATTCTAGTAATTGCCACCGCCCATCAGATACGATTTTTTAAGCAAGAACAAGTCCGCAGACACAGATTAATCTAATCAAATCAAATTTGGACAAGCAAAGTTCTAGTGATGCATTTCTTGTGTCACATTAAACCTCCCTCGCACGCAGTTCAACAACCCCGGTGAAGAACTCCACAATTCATCTCACAATCGCTCACCGAGATGGAAACTCGAAGCTCGAATCTCTACAAAAATGAGAGTGAAACCTCGAGGGAACTGGAAGCTGAGCAAGAAGCTTCCAGGTGATCTCCCTCATCATCATGCTTTGCTCTCAACGCCGCTGCTCGTTTTCTCAATTTCCATTTCATTCTTCATCGCCGGCTTCTTTGCCTCCTCTCTCTTCTCTCAGGTTCTTTCTCGTCTCTGGATCGGATCGATTTTGTTGTGCTCGATTTCATTGTTTTTGATCTTCTTCTTGTTGTTGCTGATGTGGTGGTGGTGGTGATGCAGGATCGTCGTGTGATGGTGAGATCTGGTTCGAGATCGAGGTTGTTGAAGTCGATGTATGCCGAGGAGGGCGGTGTCGGTCGAGGTAGAGGTGGAGGCGTGTTGGAGGCTGGTGAATCTGGTGATGATTTTGTTACTACGATTCCGTTTCAGGTTTTCGCTTTCATTCTCTCTCGTCGCGTCTGGATTTGGTTTGGTTTGATATGTGATGGAATGATGGAGAGAACTGGGAAGCGCGAGATGATATGTGGTTGAATTCGAGTATAGATTGGTGTCATTGGTTGATTGTAGTTCTGGAAGGAACAATTGCAGTGAATGTCCGCTTGAGAATTTGTTTGTGTCTAGATTTGAGCTGGCTTAAAGTGGATGATGATTGATGAACTATTTAGATATTATCTTTTACTGTAGTCGTGTGATTGCGATGATCTCATCCTAGGCTGGTGTCTGGGAGTGGAGAACTTGACACAATAGCTAATGCTTGATTGGATAGAAGGGCAGTTTCGTTGCACTGTGGCTGTTCCGCGATTGACCTGAGAGTGAGTGTGTGCGTGGATTGCAAGATACTGACATTAGATTGATGTTGTGTAAATGATACATAGGACTTAAGGATGCAACAAAGCTTCGAAAAGAGTGAGCCTAAGTAAAACACTTGGTATTCGATACCGGTTGCCAGTTGTGATTGCAAGTAAAATTCCAAAAGCCTTAATAAGCTTTTTGGTGAAGTAGTTGTTCTGAGAACATTGACTTAGAAAAGCTAACTATCCGTTGCTCGGCCTTTAATTGCGTAGAAACGTAAACTTAATCTGTACAATGTTTACTGGTTCACACGCAATGAGGTTTATGTGTTATGCTTTTGATGAGGTGTCGTGCAGAATAGTCCTCCCTTTTACCAATTTCTCATGACGTTCTTTCTTGATCAGATCTTGAGTTGGAAACCACGTGCAGTATACTTTCCTAAATTTGCCTCCCCTGAGCAATGCCAAGCTGTTATTGATGTGGCTAAATCATATGTCAAGCCATCAACTTTGGCTTTACGGGAGAAACTGAAGAGAGTACCAAGGGAGTGAGGACAAGGTTCATCTAGTTTCTGATTCTTGCTGGCAAAGAATGTCCAGAGAATTGGTGAATTGGTGTATTTGAGGTACATCATTTTGTGTCCATGTTGATACTCTTCCTCGTCGTTTTTGCCTTTAGCTCTGGAACGTTTATTACTGCATCTGAAGACAATACTGGAGTTCTGGATTTTGTTGAGGAGAAAATTGCAAGGGCCACTATGATCCCGAGGGTGCACGGAGAGGTATTGGTTGGAGTAAATCTTTTGTTGTATTCATGGGCAGGATGAAATATTATGAACTGCGGCAGGACTTGTCACAAATTGAATACCATTATTGTTTCCATGAAGCTTATCTCTTCTAATCACATTAGATTTTGTTTGTTGTTACCTGCAGTGCATGTATATTTCAATTTTCTGTAAGAAGTTGAGTACATATTAGCTAGCATTTTGTCTGGCTTGTCGCGGAGCAATGTGACTTGATCAAGAGAACCGATTTATTCCATGGTCTTTTGCATCCATGTTTCTTTCTCTTGTTGTGCAAGCCCAAGATTTCATGCTCTACTCATATTGAGTTGGTTGGGGTTTTCATTTCAGGGGCATTGAGTTAAATGACTGAATTACTCAAGGATATCACCATGTTTCAAGCTTTCAACATCCTGCGCTATGAGATCGGGCAGTAGTACAATTCTCACTATGATGTATTCAACCCAGCTGAATATGGACCTCAGACAAGTCAAAGGGTATGGAACTTGAGATTGTTTTATGCGTTGCCTGTCTCGTTTGCCTTTCTTAATTGCTTGATCATGATATCCTCATAAGAAATTCATGCTTATAGTTGTAAGGTGACGGATCTTGATTGTGTCTAAACCCTTTAGAACACAACATATATGCTGGTCCGAACACTATACTTAGCAAATGTGTGCATTTCTCTTATTGGTTGTAACTAGCAACATGCAACCCTCACCAGGATTGCTCTGCCTCGTGGAGGATGTGCTGATCAAGCTTCATGCAGGTCGCTTCATTCTTGTTATATTTATCTGAGGTTGAAGAAGGCGGGGAAACTATGTTTCCATTTGAGGTATGATGGAATACTGGTCCATGCAGATTCTTTGACTTGAAGCCTTTTTCCCCCTTGAGCTTGTAAAACTAAGTTTGTTTGACCATTTTATGTGCAAGGATGACAAACTTGATGCCAATTACGACTTCACCCAGTGCATTGGCTTGAGAGTGAAGCCGAAGCAAGGAGACGGATTTCTGTTCTACTCATTACTTGTGAATGGAACTATTGATCCGATGAGTTTTTTCTTTGCTTTTTTGTGCTTTTATGTTTGATCACAGATGGAGCATTAGTGATGGAGAAGAATACATAATCCGTTTCATATAAACCAATTTATGACCTCCATCGTACTATCAGGAGGGTAAGATTCTGGAATGAAGTTCTCGCATATGCTAATTGCTTATTGTATTGTGGCATCATTCCATCGGAGTTTGGTCCTCTACTGTTGATCATTGTATGCTTTTTTTTTTTTTTTTCTGCGGACGTCGTTGTTATCTTCTACTGTTAATTGTTTGCTTTGTTTTTTGCAGACGTCGTTGCATGGAAGCTGCCCAGTAATCAAGGGAGGGAAATGGGTGGCAACGAAATGGATCTGCGACCATGAACAGTGTGATTAAATTAGATTGATTCTTTGATAGAAGTAACTTTTATTGGTGCCTAGGCATCCTGTTTCCATTTTCCACTGTTCATTCAAGAATGCAAACCTTGAAACAACAGTAGTTTTGGAACACAGGAGGCATTTTCATTGCATGCAAATGAGCTGAATACTTCTTCCTCTTATTGAATTTTCTGTTGCTATGTTCACTTGTCTGCACTTGCTTGAGAGATTGAATAGTTTGCTGCGTTCTATTTGAACAGCTGAAATCTGGAACGCAAATTACATACTGGAATAAAACAGTAGGTTACAATTCTTTGCATTGATTAAGTTCATGTGCCCAAAACATGAGCACCGCAGGCTACATGTGCACCCGGGGAACATTCCAACTTGCAATCAAAACAACTACATCTATATAGCGCAGAAGAACGAACCCACATTGAGGCAAAACTTTGATCCTACCTATTCGTTCAATTAAAATGAGAACACGACCTGCCTAGCATGTACAAGGATTGAATCCAGGCAACGCTTTTCTTTACTCAGCAACAGGCAAAACTGGAAATTATTGGTAACCTCGGAGCTTGGACGTTAACCTCATAATTGGTCAACCAGAATGCAACAAGACTCGGGCAGTCAGCATAAGGGTTTCATCGTTGTAGGCTGCAGGTTGTCATTCATCCACTTGCGTCGATCGAAGAGAATGGGAGAATGAGGACAGTCATAGTTTGTGCCAATTTTGATGAGGGAGCTTACCGGAGCGCTTCAACATGTACATACAACCAGCAGCCACAAAAAGGCTGAATGTTGCAAATTCCATCATAGTTGAATTGTCGATGATTTTTCGGTAGCCTCCCTGCGAGGGAATGATTATAGGCAATGTCAATGATGAGCATTCAAAAATATGGCTAATGAACCACAAGACTCTTCAGACGAGAAATAATGAATGTAGACATGAAAGATGAAGAAAGAGAATTGATAATGCATAGGCAAATTTTTATCCTTCCAAGGCTCTCCCTTATAATATTTTTTGAACAATTTCCCCCTTCTTCACACTTGGCCTTGGAAAGATAAAACATTACCTTGGATTTACCATTTCCCATGAAGAAATATAAACAACTAAAGATCAGCAAGATGGATTAGTAACAAACACTTGCCACGTAGACGGTTAGCAGCAAAGCTGCAAATGCAGGGACTAAAGAAATGGACATCATCGCTGCGCGGCACTCATTCGGAACATACCTGCAGGACAGACACCATCAACTTTCTAAGAAATATTGGAGCAGTGTGAATGATGAAGGTTGGCACGAGAATTTAATCGATTGCACCCATCTAATAGCTATTGCCTGTTGTTACAACAGGTTTACCTACAACACGAGTTCTACAACTTAGGAATCAAATAATAGGGCTGCTGGAGCCAATCTCACCCACAAATGCTTCGTGTGAGTTATGCAGGAATTTGTAAAAGGGCAAAAGAAAATAAGAGAATCCCATACATTGTTCTCAGCCTAGCAAGCGAAGGTAACATCAGGCCAGCACAAGCATGGAATATGCAGAACAAAACCAATAAAACTCCGATTTCCTAAAATCACAATACACAAAAACTTTAACTTCAGAGCTTCAGGCGAGCAAAATGAGATCAGATCATGAGGATCGGACAAGCTCATACCTGATAGTCATAAGCCACGACAGAAAGGACAAGTCCTGAAATGATGAACGAGTAAAGTATGAAGTCTTCAGTACGAAGCGCTGAAAGCCCACTCGTTGTGAACCACGGCAATAATGAGCTTCCCAGCATTCTTGCGCCCATAAAACATGGATACATCAATCCCAGATGCACTTCACGGCCATCAGCCTAGAGTCATAATATCACAGTTGAAAAAATTCTTTCTATGAATCTAACCAGTCACCAGAGCCTTGAAATAATGAATATGTACAATTAGAGGGGAATATGATGCTTCATATTTGTTCCCAACTTTCACCCAGGGGGAAAGACGAACAATCTTAATCCAAAGAAGTCATTCTACATCGGAGAAAAGACGAGCGAATTGTAGAATACGAGATTATCACTTCAAAATACATACCACAACAGTTGGAGCCCACAAGATCCACACTAGTGCAGTGGAGAAGTGCAGGCTAGCTTGTGCACAGGACAACAGCCATATCTGTCGATCTGCAAGACTAAGATCAGATCCATGATAATCGATTCAACCAACACTGTGTAGCACATAGTCCTGTAACAGAATCAGACTTACCACCAAAAATAATTGCAACTAGGGATTTCTTAAAGTCTTGTAGCCCAACCTTTGTTGGGGGATCTGTCCATCCTCTGGCAATAAAATTCATATTGATCATCCCCAAGAACACAGCAACAGTTGAAGGAGACAGTATATTTTTCTCCGAACCATTACCAGTCAGCCAATTAGCAAGGATTTGGCTTCCTATTAAAGCTGCAGATTCAGAGAATGTCATCAACCAAAATGTATCAGTAAGTGCTTCTTGCCGGTGACCCAGCTGCATGAACAACAGAATCAAAAGATAAGTACATAATCAACCAGAAGCAGATTTAACTCTACTAGCTCGTGCACACAAAAATGATTCAGGCATGAAGGGGGGAAAAAACCAAAAAAGACCACAAAAATGATTCAGTCATCACACGGCATAAAATCCCGCAGTAAATATAATCCTTGCACGGACCTTCTCATGTTCTAGGACCATCCATGTTTCAAAGCTGAAGGAAAATATAGCGCCAGCAAGTGTCAAACAAAGACTAGCGATCCATATTGTTGGATGTGGTACAAACTTTTTCCATATCCCAGCGATCACGTGTAGGATGCAAAACAGAATACAAAATCTCTTTTGACCCCTGCAAGTCCATGAATCAGTACAAGCAAATGAACAGAAGTCACAACTATGAAAATTTCCAATGTCCTAGCAGATAGTTAACCCAATAAACAAAGAGATTTCCCACGAGCATAAACTCCTAACTCTCCAAACCACATAATTATTCAGCCAATAAGTTGCATTATAAATTTCACCATCATTTACATAAACTGTAAATGAAGTGTGGCCATGGAAATTAACACATAAAAGACCAAGGAAAAGATGATCCTGCACCAAATCATCAGAAGCCGCCCACAAATTTTCTTCACCGAAAGATATACCAATGAAACAATGATGTAAGAATCCTAAATAGCTAAGATTTTGGACATCGAGGAATCACATTCTAAAATATTAGACAAGTATATTTCCTTTCTCCATTCAATAATTCCAGGTCAAGTTGAAAAGAATTCAGAAAAACTCAACAAAGAATTCTAAGCGAAGGTCTGGCAGTCTAGAAGCGCCTTCCTCAGCAATGCTTGCCACTATGAGGCCTAAAAAACGTTTTGGAGGCGCCTAGCTGCCTCACGCTCAAACTTCTGAGTTGTGCAAGTAGTTTTATCATCTAGAGTACCTTCAGGTGTCTCTTATTTTTATTTTTCGTAGGCGATCAAGGAGCTTTAAGCTGGCCTAACCGTCCTACACCGTCCAGCACTTTTGAGGACGCCATCTCAATTCTCCAATCCTACCAAAGTGCAGTATCTGTGGCAGTAATCCTCAATCCATATACAGTCATACATTTCTAAAACTGCCTCGAAATTACTCTGTTTTCGAACTCCTATTTACCAGCCATGAGAGCATTAAAACCAACACAACACCTTCTAAAACAGCACATTCATAGAATCATAGATGAATCCGATTAAGCACCGCAGACAGACTCACATTATATCGGAAGCGATGCCTAACCAACCAACCGCACAAAGCGCAACCAGAAATCCAGAACAGAGAGACAACACAATCGTCTCCCTACCGAAACCAAGCTTCTCCGCCTCATAATCCCCAAACACAGACCACAATCCCTCCATCACTGCCAACAAATTCCACACACCACACAAAACAATCAACTCATCATCATCAACACCACGAAATCAAACAACATTACATCACCAGATCTCGAATCCGAAACCAATACCTGAACCAATCGAGTAATACAACAAGAACTTCCTCTGAAATCGAAGCAACGAAGCCGAGTAACCACCGAATCCGACATCAAACGGAGACTGAGAGGAACCGGAGATCGAGGACCGGTGATTCGAGAAATGAGGGAGAAGACTGACGGAGAGGAAGCAGGCGAGGAGGATGATGGCGAACACGGAGGCGTTTGGTTGCCAGATCTCCGACTCGATCACCACCGCCATTGCTGGATCTGATCTGCGGCAGCGGAGGAGGTGGAGGAGGTGGAGGAGGCAAAGGAGGCGGAGTCGACGGTGAGATTCGATGGAGGAGACGAGAGGAGAGGATCAGTGGATTTCGAGGTGTGGCGAGGACGCCATCGATGAAGTGATGAAGAGATGAAGTAAACAAGAGACACGGGTCGGGTTTTTTCGTTGTTGGTTCGAGTGTCGTGGGATTTTTTCGCTTGAAAGATGATACTTGATATTGGAACGAACCCCACTTATATTTTTACTACTTTTAAAGTTATCTAGTGGTGTCGTGTAATACCCTCGACCCAATGTGTCGTCCTTTTTTGACTCCTATGGACGTTGGTTCTAATCCGAACATCGGCTTACACAACACAATATCTAAATAGATCACTTTTGAATATACTAGGCTCATAAAGTTATTTCCTCCCTTTCCTAATATGAGAAACAATAATCCGAAATATGAGTTTATATGTATCTTAAATTTTTATAAAATTTAATAAAATATAATAATATTTTTTCAGTGATAATATGATTTGTTATAATAATTAAAAGATATGACAATGAAATGAATGTATTATAACCTATACGGAGTAGATGATTGTTTTTGGTACGTTCAAAATGGAAGCTTACTAAAAAAATATATTTTAAAACGATCCAAATAAATAAATACTATTTATATTATGACAGCAGGATAAAGTTTTATGGTCGATTTGACCCTTTCAATGTGTTGAAAAAGTCGCTCTTAGATACAGCGAATATTAAATAGCATTTTTTCCTCACCGTACGTTAAAATAGGATAATTAAATGATCCCAAAATAAATAGAGTTAACATCAATATTTTTACGTAGCAAACCCCCTAGATGAATACAAATCATGAAGCCGTTGCAATAACAAAATATCCATTAGTGAGAGATTGTAAATTTCTTCTTCAAACTGTGGTAGAGATTATAATCATCATAATTACTCTCAATAATTTTTTTTAATGAGATAAAATAGACCCGACTAGCACTCAGTACCCAAAACTCGATATTTCTCTCCTCTGGTGGTTTTGCTATGGAGTGTCTGTGATGCTGAAACAAGCCAAACCGCTTCCCTTTTATGACAAGTTCGATGGGGTTGGTAATTTCTTTGCATATATATAGTTATAAAATTGTTACAAATATTGTCACGATGTGAAAATTTGTCTATCTAATTCCAATGATGTTATGCCGCATTACTCCCTCTATCTCACAAATTTTATAATAAATTGACTTAACATATGTGCAACGACGATCAAACACAATTTTTTATAAATTTATCGCGGAATATCAATGATTATGTAAATTAAGTACTTCAACCTAACACATATTATAGGATGATCAGATATGATTTGATATAAAAACGAGATTTGTATTTATGCATATAGAATAATACATAATACATATGTGTTGTAATTTTCGTGGGACTAAGAGAGCATATCTTTTTATTTTTCTTTTTTGATTTTTGTTTACAAAAACCAAACTTCCAATTCTTTAATGGTTTTCTCCCATCAAATCACCTACTCCCTCCGTCCCATAATAATTACAACATATATGTATTTTATATTATTTTATATATATGAATATAAGTCTCATTTTCATATAAAATCACGTCTGATCGTCCCGCAACATATATTAGGTTGAAGCACGTAATTTACAAAATCATTAATGTTTCACGATAAAATTACAAAAAAAATAAAAATACGTTTGATCGTCTTTGTATGCGTGTCAAACTTGACATCGACACGTGTATCAGGTCAAAATGTTACGATCATTTTGAGATGGAGGGAGTATGTGGTAAAAATGCCAATGGTATTTTTCATATCAAATATAACAAGTCAAATAAACACATATATGTTATAACAAAAACGTTTTCTTCGGATTAACTTCTTCGAAAGATAATTGTCGAAATTAACAAAATAATAAAATATTTTAGAGAGAGATTAGAGGGAGA
>JAOVYX010015688.1:0-26996 GCA_035668315.1 Drosera spatulata | reverse complement strand
GAGGCTGCGCATACACAGTCTCAGGCCGTGGCTGATCAGACATTCCTGGAGGTGTCCCGCATCGACAAGGGGAGGGTCTACAGCATTGGCTCAGCTGCGAGCCAGATATACCCGCGGTCCGCCCTCAGCGCTGCCTCCAAAGATAGTTCTACTTCTAGCACGGGGATTCCAGAGGATTACTTCCAGCTGAAGGAAGAAGTCCAGACCCGCCGTCAGAGTCAGACGAGGATGGAGCAGCAGTTGGACCTCCTCTTCAGGAGGTTAGGCGACGATCCTTCCACCTGCCCGACTGAGGCCGGCTGACCATTTCCTTCCAGACCGTCTCCAGACGATGACTCCGGGCTCCTGAGCAAAGGGATGTTAGATTAGCTGGCCATTGATGGCTTTGTATATACAAACAATTGATGTATTTCGATTTTTTTGGATTATGTAAATTATGGATGGGATGTTTCAGTTCGATATGTGATATATGTATTAATTCAGGTTTTGTTCTGATTTCAATTTATTTTTTTTTTATCCAAAATCACAATTAGCTACGGAAATCCGTAGCTAAAATGATATTCTTCTGGGGAAGATTTAGCTACGGATTCCGTAGCTGAAAAGATAACATCCTATCAGTGACGGATTCCGTCGCTAAAATTGTCAGCCTTTCAGCGACGGATTCCGTCTCCAAGTATAACAACCTTTCAGCGACGGAATCCGTTGCTAATTATGTGGACTCCGAAATTTTCATTTTAGCTACTGAAAAGTCAATCCGTCGCTGATTTTTTTCATTTCAGCGACGGATCCGTCGCTAAATTATGTTTTAACGACGAGGTTTTTAGCGACGGAAAAATTCCGTAGCTAAAACGAAGAATTTTTGAAGTGAACAATATAGCAAGGCTTATCATAACTTCAGTCACAAATCAATGAATTGATTTCAGTTTATCAATCCTTTGTCTAGGTTTGATTTCAACCCAAATCAACCATTATTTCGTTCAATCATCACAGTTTAGCTTGTCTATATTTGGTCATACAAAGTGCCATAGACAACTATTTCCATTGCCAAAGATGTTTTCACAAATTTAGAGTGCATTTATAGTTTACCATACATCAATGTTGGTACACAGCAAAAGAACCACATAGAAATATATGATTGGGAAGCACACATGTGGCATATTTTCAATACAGTCTATCCAAACGGTGAGAACACTATAAGATTATGTATACAACTCCTATTCCTTACTCTCAGTGTTATTAACAGAGCATTTGTTTTCCATAATGTCACTTGATGGTACATCCCTTTGCTATCAAAATCCACGATCATCGTTCTCTTCTATATTCTCATCTATATGAGCATCACGATGAATCTTAATAATCTTCAATCATAATTGTAATATTGTCAGAACATATAAAGTCTTATATCTGACTATTATTCCTAGTAGATCAACCATCGAAGTGTGAAATTTTATTAATATCACGAAACATCATCTTATAGCCTCATCTCTACTTACTACAACATAAGATCAAACATATAGGTAATTAGACTAATATAACTGGTATCATGACATATCGCGCCACAACATCCAATTCCTCAGGTGTTGCGAAGAAAAATGCTATGATATTAATCATCCCATCAATGGGCGCAAGGTAGAAAGTCATTACAAACAACACTCCAAGGAAGAACTTTACCACTTACTTGATCATCGGATGCATTGTATTTCTCCTTGATTAATTGTAAGAAGGATTGATCCTTGAACCACGAAGGAGTTCAATGACGTTTCACTCCTTATTTATACTACTTAGAGTATAAAGAAAATCAAGATAAAATCTATATAAAATCTAAATTTTCTTATCTCCATGGTCACGCTGATCTGTGAAGTGACCCGATTATCATGTGTGGATAACTTTTTCAAGCAAAACAAACGAGATGTAGATTTGATATCTCAATCTTTGACATAATCTGAAATCTCATTGTCCCATCATATTATCATAATTGTTCAGATATTGATCCATGTCGAGTTCAACCTAATCTAACTGCTCTTAAGCAACCACTGTAATGCAACTCTAATTTATTTAGCATAAGGTAAGCAAGATTCATTCATAGACATTACTGAATCTTAGAATCCTAGGTGAATAGAATAAAAGATATAACATATACTTGAGCTTCGGTATACAAATATTAACCTTGAATATTATAACTTATATTTCTTTTACTACGAAAGCAGTCCTTATTTATTGCTTAAGTTTAGGTTACAATTCGTTTCTCTACCTCAACAGCTCTCAATTTAATTATAAGATATTAATTTCAGAATATCCCAAAGAAATTCTTGAACATGAGAAAATTTTCTCTTTACGGCTGAAGTTTTCAGTTTTGTCAAACTAGCTATTGACATTTGTGGATATGTTTTGCATTAAGAAGATGAAATCTTCAAATTCTTTTTCAAAGGTTTCCTGCCCTTTTGTCACAGTTCTCACTACTTAGTTTGTACTCCACGTTTTTGTGGAAGCTCATATGAGATAATAATACAGCTTCTTATATATCTCCAATAATAAATTGTCATTGAGAGTTTAAGTTTCACGCATCACTGTACTTTTCAAGAGTAATTAACATAACACTGATTTATCTCATATTTTACCCTTTCTTATATCCCAAAATTTGATATAAGTCTCTTCAATTCAATAATCAAAACCTGAGATTTATAAATATATCAAATCTTCACAAGTATATGCCCTCAAGTTCCGTTTCCAACTTGATCCTATGTGATCTCTAATCACAAAGTCATAACTTGACCAAACGTTAAATCTCGAATTGATACAATTGTGAATCCCAAAACGCATTGTGCTTTCTGGTTCTTGGATAATCAATCTATGGATTCATATAGAATATGTACTTAGACTAATGTCTCCTATGTTCATCCTGTAATATTTCCAATGCTCAATAAGTAGTTTCTTAACTCTCAGTTGGAATATTCTTATGAGATTCAGTTAACCTTTATTCCAAAATACATCTTTGAAAATACGTCATTTATATCCTCAAAATAAATATATCACTATTATCCAAGCGTATAATATCTTACGGTTATTAAGCCATCCAGCTCAATGTTTAACCCAAGGGGAGTAATTAGCTCAGTATTTGTTACTTATAATTTGTTCTTCCATTCCCAATAACTATTCGTCTCAGCATAGAACAAAATATGAAATCGTTGACTATGATCACTTTGTCATGCATTAGGTATAACAAAGCATTTCATTGCATAGAGATGATCTAAATAAGGGATGCAACCCACATAATTCTCATTTTGGCTCAATCTGTAGGTCTATTGTCCATCTCAATTATTGAACATCAAGCAATCTTATGCCAATAACATGTCCACCTCATGTGCAATATGTCCCCATTCTCCATCTCAAACTTTATGCATTTATTAGTAATTGGTAAATTTCACTATCAATGTTCAAAAACATAATAATTATCCTGCATAGCTATTTATCCTCTTCAACCGAACACTTTATAGTTCGTTTCATAAAGTTATACTTCTTTGAGGCTAATAAAAATTAAATATTGTTTTTCATGCTCTTTCTACTATCATAATTCACATTGCTATATATTTTCCTCATACTTCATTTATGAAAGCACATTTATGTGTTACATCATGTTGGAAACATCTATGTCTAACCATGCTAGCATCTATGTCTAAACAGGTATTGCTACTCTTTTGACGACAAAAAAGATCATATATATAATTTTACTTTCCAATATCAAGTGTATTAACTTCTCATACTTGAGCAAGATTGCTCACATATATCAAATCATGTATTTGTCTTTCCATCCTACATGATCAAGTTATTAATCATCTCAGAGAGTAAATCTCATTAATTTACTCAATCCATTTGACTCATTCCTCTCGTACTATACTCAATGCATGTTGCAGTCCTATTCGATTATAGAAATAACTTCTCAGTATCCTTAAGTTCTATCCTAAACCATACATAGTAGCGGTACCAAACAAAATGCTCATACAACAACTACAACCCAGATACGCACCTCGGTCCTATTTTCCACTGGCGCATTTATGATATATATATATATATATATATATATCCTCTTAATATTATTTTAGTAAATCTTAGTGCCTTTATCATTCCAAGCATATCCTCAAAACATCAAGGTCATCTTATATTTCATGCATTTGTATTGTGCTTAACTTATTCCCAAATGATTCAACTTAATTCCTATCCTAAACCTTTGGCTCTGATACTAATCTGTAACTCCCCGGGCCAAATCTTTGCTACCGGATCGTCATCAAGAATCGCTCGTCAGGCTGACAACTGACCGCACAGACCAACACTAGTCCTTTCAGTGTGCTTTGGCCTCACTCGTCCACACCCTGAGAAACATCCCAGGAGGTCAACCATCCCAGCATTACTCCACGTTAAGCACGCTTAACTGCGGAGTTCTAAAACGATGAGCTACCGAAAAGAAAGGTGCACCTTATTGATGTAGGTAGTACTATCAAACCATTTAAGCATTTCCTTGGGGTATACATAATGAGATAGAAGAAGAAGAAGAAGAGGTAGAAGAAGCAGAAGACAAGACTGAAACAGAAGAGTAGGATGAAAAAGAGGATGATCAAAATGATAATGATGGGGAGGATGACGAAGAAAAGAAATAAAGGTTTTCCTAATGCAAAAGTGTTTTTCAAAATATAGAAATCACATAAGTTTGACACTTGCAATGATTATTTCATATCAAATTAACACAAGCTAAAATATTTTGTATTATTTCAGATGTCTTCTACGACTGGAGCTAGAGGCAGACGTCAAGCCTCTCGTGGAGGTTCATGATCTCGTAGAGTGTCAGTCTCTCGTGGAGCTAGGAGCCAGGATTGAGGTTCCGATCCTTACAATGAGATCACTTCACGACAACACATTCTGATGCCTCTCAGTTTGACATCATGGCGCCAACCCCAATATTTGAGGAGCAATTGATGAATTTTGGAGAGGTTTTCACGGTTATTCGGGCTCATATGTTCGGATTTTTTCGGGTATATGTTTAAGTTTAATTTTCATTCGTTTATGTTCAATTTCTTAGTCCTTAATATATATATATATATAGTTTATAAGCTATTTTTTCTTCATTGCAGACTTTGTTTACTTGGGATTCCTCCTTGGATTCCCAAGTACGTACAGCTGGGGAGGCCAAGTTGAATGCGCGTATGCGGGACTCGGTGTACAAGGCACGACTGGTTCTTCAGGGCTACGACGATATTTACGCATGTCCAGTCCCTTGGTTCAATGCCGATGTTGCTCTCCGCCTCTTCAAGCGATACGGCATATCCCCTGACATCCTGGAGAGATCGAGAGTTAACTTAAGGAATCGATCTCATGGACATGCTACACACATCCAGGGTTGTGTGTCCACCCTCGTCGTCGTAGAGAGAATGGTATGTATTTATATTTAAGTTAAATTGTTTGACATCGTCTGTTTCTCAAAAATGTTGTCATATTAATAATATTTAAAATATTTTTCAGGAGGTTGGTCTGAAGAGAAAGGCGACGGAGTTTGAGATTTTCGCGGAGACCCATATGAAGTGGGGTACTCCGAACATTGTGGAGGCCCATACTAGCGGAAAAGTCACTAACTGACATTCCCATGGTCGACAAGACGACTGGTCATTTTCGGATAATAACTTTAAATCATTATGAAATTATAATTATTTTTACCTTTATAATTTTTTAGCTTTATTTCAGTACTTGTTACCTTTATAATTATAATTTTTTGTTAGCTAAGTCATTATGAAATTTGTAAGATTCATTTTTGAAGCGATTCGCTCAACATCCAGAGTCGCAAGTCGACTCGTCTATGGATCCGACGGTCTCCCAGCAACAACTTGCAGCAACCGTTTCCGAGACATACATCGAGGTCGCAAAGCCACAGAAAGGAAGGGTGTATGATATTGAATCGGCTGTCAGTCAGTTCTATTCGAAGAGCCAGCTGTCTGTTATCTTCAGGTCACAGTCACAGTCTCCTCGTAGCTTTGGAGTATCATTGGAGGAGCATAAGTCGTTGCAGCAGCAGGTTCTCATCCAGCAGTAAGCAATTGAGCGGATGCAGGCTCAGATTACCTTCATGATGAGGCAGATGGGTGCAAACCCCGATTCTACCTTTCACGCAGAGGTTGGCAGTGATACCTCTAGATTCCTTCCGGGTCCAGACGATGATTCCTGCCCTCCGGAGCAGCGACGTCCCGGATTAGCCGGACATTGACATATATTTTGTTATACATATTACATGTTTATGTTTGTTTTGGACACGATTTTGATTTGCATTTTGTACGGATTGGATTCGAATTTGTATTCGTTAAACAGGAACCTGTATTTTAGTGAGTTTTATAAATTTGAAAATTATTTTTTTTAAATTAAAATCAAAATTTTGCAACCGAATCCGTCGCAGAATTTGAAATTTTTATTTTCTTAATTAACAATAAATTATTAGTAAGAAATACTTTTAATAACAATTTACAATTTGCGACGGCTTCCGTCGTAAAATAAAAATGAATTTTTAAACATTATTCTACGACGGAAAAAGTCAATCCGTCGTAGTTAATTTTGATTTTGTGATGGATCCGTCACAGAATCATGGTTTTGCGATGCCAACTGTTGCGACGGAGTTTTCCATCACAGAATCCGCCGCTATTCACGTCTACGACAGATTTTTCCATTATTGCGACGGAAATTTTCCGTCGCAAAGTGGGGTAGTTTTTTGTAGTGCCATATCTTCATAACGAATAGTATTACAACAAAGATCTATGAAAAATAAACTGAGCTACGTTATGACACTCCACACATGATTGGATTGAATAGCTCCTTGAAGGCATAAGATGGCAATCTCTTGATGATGACATGACAATCATGACTCTTTATTCCCTTCAGACACCATTCAATCTCACGAAAACGGAGTTTTAGATTGTATGTATATCCATCAACAAACCTCAGCTTCTTGAACCATTCACACATTACCTTTCTTGTCTCTTTTTTTTTCAAAACATAAGGAGTCTCGGACATGACCATTTGTTCGAGGCCTCTCCTATTCCTCATAGTCTTCAGATGCAACTTCGGACGGTTATATTACAGCTTGATGTCTTTCCTTGTTGTAATTGCCCTTCACATTCATAACAGTGTTAAACACATTAGCAAACACGTTTTTCTCAACATGTATGCATTGAGATTATGACTAATTCACAATTTGCTCCACTACGACAGGTTCCAAAAAATGCGCTGCTTGCTCCAGATGTGAGACTTGTGGAAAACCTTAGGATCTGTCGAAAATACACGATCACGTATCTTATCCCCAGAATAAATGGGGATTGGATCATCATACTCGGTCCTATTCTTCGAAAAGCCACTTCTGTTAACCCGAAAAGGATGATCGTATGGAAAAAAAAATTACAATAATAGTCAAACCATGACTGTTTTTTACTATGCTTCAAAATGAAGACTTTGATATGCTCCATACAATAAGCATATACTAATAATTCAGTTGTGCTCTATCCCGATAATATTGCATAAGGTGAAAAATCACTGACGGTCCACGACAATAGTCCTTATTTGAAAGGTCTGTCCCCGAACGGACTACGTACTAAGAAGCGTTTATGCATGTTTGGGCTTATTTCTGATGCGTCTTGTGTGTTATGTGAAGGGGTTGATGAAAACAGGGATCATTTATTTCTTTTTTGTCCTTATGTTCTTGATTTGTATGAGGTCTTTTGGAGGAGATTGAAGATCTCGAGTCCTGGAGTTAGCTCTTGGGATTGTTGGTTGTCTTGGTGTGTTAATTTCACTAGAGACAATACTGCACTTGCGAAGTTGAGGAGGAAAACTATTGCTGCATTTGTCTATGAAATTTGGGCAGGAAAAAATGAAAGGTTGTTTTGTGATGAAGCTTTGGAGTCCAAGGATTTATGCAGGAAGTTGTTGATGTATGATGTCCAGATCATTTGCCGCCAAGAAGCTGAGGATCACTAAAAAAAAAGATCATTAACAACCAAATAAAAATTTTAGTCGCAAAATTTTACAACTAAAACTCATATTGGTTGCAAAATCAGTAAGTAAAATTGTTTGGTCTCATACTTAACGACTAACTTTAATTTAATCGTAATGCTTGAACTAGTCGCAAAATTGAAGGCTAAAAATATTTTAATTGTAAAATCCGTGATTAAAATATTTTAATAACAAATTTAGCAGCTAAGAAAATTTTTTAGCAGCAAAAATTGCCACTATCTTAAGTATTAGTAGCATAATTAGTGACTAAGAAATTTTTTAGTAGCTAAAATTACGACTACGTTATATATTAGTAGTGAAAAAGGAGACTAACTTGCAACATTAGTGGCTAAAATTATATGAATTTGTTTTTAATGATTTAAATGGTGACAAGCTAAATTAATTTATATGATTTTATTTTTTAATCAAAATGAATAAATTTTATCATTTATAATAAGAATATACTCCTTTTTAAAAATGATAATTTCAACGATTTTTACGATCAAATTTCATTGTACTCGTAAACTTAATGACTATTTATTAAATTTAATCATAAAAAACCAAATAATTTATAAATTACATTAACAATATAAAAACTGAAGTTTCATTTGCCATAATGGTTTGGTTCGAATCCTCTACCTTCATAAGGTGGAATAAATTGTAAAGCACAGCATAGTGCCCAGTGGGATCCCATACCATCAGCCAGGTCGGTGACACGTAGACGTAGGTGTCAAATTAGGATGACACATCAGCATGATGCCATGATGATATCATTTTTAGAATTTTTAGAATTTTCTTTTTGTTTTTAAAAAATAACGATTAAGAAAACTTTAATCCTTAATTTCACGACTAGGATGTAAGAAATAGTTCCTAATTTAGCTACTAATATCAAAATTTTAGTCCCAAATAATTTAGATTCTAAATTATTTAGTTGTCAAAATGACGACTAAAATCGCATTAGTCACTATTTTTATGATTTTTTTTTCTTTTTTAATCGTCAAATTTGATTAATGAGAAAGCTTTTCACGATTAAGATTTTTAATCGCAAATAATTGTCCGTATTGTTTTAACGATTAAAAAAAGCAACTATTTTTCTTATTCTCCAGAACTGGATTGTTTTGCAGTGGATATTGTTGTAGAGGAAAATGATATTGTTTTGAGTTAATTTGCTTGTTGTTTGTTGTTTTGATGTGCAGATGAATATGGGACTGCAATGACTTGTTTGTAAACCCCACTTGTCGTCGTGATTAATAAAATTTATAATTCCCTGCACACAAAAATAAAAATAAAAAAATGACGATGTGCCCGCTTGCAATCAGCACGTGATGAGCATATGCCGTGAAAGATAGCCGTGCTGATTGGTCTCAGCGGCCACGCGTATTAGCCACGCGCGAGACAAAGAGCGTGAGGAGAGCTAGTAGTTTAGCCACCTGAAACCATACTTCGCCGTTCACCGCCGCCACGGTCGGCAGCCGCCCTCCCTCCGTGCGATCTTCTTGAATTACCCGTAATGTTATTGTACATACACATTAGTGAGTTCTATATTAACGATTTTAACTTTAGATAATATTAATTTTTCGTTATGATATCAGAACAAATCATGAAATCAATTCACAGATATGATAGAATTTGTTACAATTAAGAACTGATTTTAAGAAAATCGGTATTTCCCTTGCAAATGAATATACTCTTTTGCGAAAAGAGATTCACAGGGGATAAATTCCTTCATTAATGATCATTTGTGAGGAAAAAATGATCCTTTACGAGGGAATCATTCATGGCAAATGAAAGATTTTCCTATAGTGACTACTGTATATTTATACTTCCTTTGTCCCAATGTCGTCTTTGGAACGCAATAATTTCGTACTCCAACCCTTGAGAAAAGAACTAACTTTGGAATTGTTTCCAGGCAGATTTGGCCTTTGGAAAAGGGAAAAGGACATTGAAGAGGATAGATTGAAACCTGAAAGTGTACAATGAAACATCAACATTATATAATTAATTATTTTTTTCGTTTTATATTATTTATAATATTTTTTATTTATATTTTTTTAAATTAAATACATTGTTTTTTTTATAAATATTTTACATAAAAAATACAAAATTCATCTCATGTTTTACAATATATTTTACTAATTTCTCTCTCACCTATTTCATTAAACTTCATTATTGTCCAAAAATATAATTTTTCATCAAAATTCATAAAAATTAAACATAAATATTAATTAACGTATCGGATTAAATTATTATATTTAATTTCGATACAAGGAAATATCACTATACATTGATGGATGGATGAGAAGAATCCACGGCGCTGAAATCTATATTGATTGAGTTTAGAACTACTAAAACAGTAGAAACCCTTAACATGGAAACATCACTACACGCATCACTATCCCCCATAAACAACACGACAATACACGTTCTCATATTTCAATTTAATTATGAATGATCAAGATCCCAAAGCATGCAAACAAAGATGGTGGCCATGTACTTGCTCGTATTTTTATATTCCATTATGACAATGAGATCTAAATCTGAATTTTGTGTTCTTGATGCGTTTGATTTAAGGATTTAATAGTATTTTTCATTGATTTAGTATATGCACAAGAAATATATGCTCCTTCCATATCAATTATATGGATGCAACAGTGCACACTTGTTAACGTAAACTTGGACACGCATCGAGGAATTTTAAAACATTATCTTTCTCAAACATCATGATGAACAGTGCAGAAATTGGAATTACTGTTTGTAAATTGGGATAATTGAAGAAGTAATTGATTGAAGACCGAAGAGATTCTTATGGCAAGTATTGTCCCTTTCCAGTGTATATACTATGATGATTTTCATATACAGTAATATAATTTAAGGGAAGAGATTTGTAGGATTTGCTTGCAAAGGTAAACAACGCATCTTTGATCATTCATATACAGACCAAACAAACAGAAATAAAGTACTAATTACTTAATTACTGTACCTATGAGTATGGATTTAATACATATATGTCATACAGTAGTACAGTATATATTCAGCAACAGTTACTCAGTAAATTGTCATTTACATTCAACAGTACTGCAATTGTATGTTTATGGGTCCCTTGATCCCTTGATCCCTTTCCACTTTACACCCCATACCACGTGCATTGCTACATCAATTTTGTAGCCAACTTCACAAACTAGCCATATATATATATATATGTATGGCAAAAATTTTCCTATGAGAAAATAGACATAAAAATTACTGTACTTGAGAACCTTAGCTAGGCATGAAATTTTGTCTCATATCATCCTTCATTCCTTCTTTGTTACACAAAAGCTTCACATATACGTACGAAACGAGATTGAATGGGCTTCTGCTACTTATCTAGACAGGATGGTGGATTTTATAATTAATTTCACCAACGTTGACCATCAAGATGATCATCGTGATAAATCATGACTAGATTCATTAGTAAGGTACTAAATGAACTGAAATGGTTATGTCCTACACTTTCATCATCGACTTGTGCGACATACATTCATATGTACCTTACTTCGATAGTGGATACGAACTTGAACTACTCCAACTTAATTGGGCATTCTGTATGATTGAACCGGTGAAGGCGAGCACGAGATTCATCATCTACAAGAACAAAGGTAGAATATGAAGATTGACACGGTCATGCTCATGATCATGGAGATACTTCTCTTGCAATTTTCTTCCAAGAACCGAAAGTACGAAAAGGAGCAGAAAAGGAGGGAAATGTTCCTTGTTGCTTAGAAGCAAGAATCAGATTTCCCACATCTTGAAGTATACAAATAGAAACTGAATAACACCTTGATCACGGAAGGAAACTTGATGTGTAAAAAAGTTGCTTAAGTCCGTGCCTATCTGTTCACCCATTTCTTGAAACTTCTTCTTCAACTTTCTTCTCATGGGCCACTCTTTTCACTCAAATCACTTTACTCATGAGATGGAATAACATCACATTAATGCAACTAATTCTAAAGACCAAATCAAGATCTTGTGCATCAAGCTCCATACAATAGCTAGAACCAACAATGTGTCGTACAACATGTTCCCAACATCATATATATAGCCTAGGAACCAACAATGTTTCATTGACGTACTTATAAACTTGCGATTCAACAATTACGTACATAGCGATTCGTCAATCCTCCGTAGTTCTCATAATTAAGTTGAATGCCAATCAATCAACAGATATCCAATAACAACAACAACAAATCAAGTCTTTATCCCATCAAGTGGGATTGGTTACATGAATATAACGGCACCATTTCAATTTGTCATGTACATCATTTTCTGTAAGATTATGATAGGCCATATCATACATTTTTCACAAGTCATCATATTCATGTTGAGAGATCCAACGAGATTTTTTATGTGTTGGCTCGGCTACCTAACACATAACCATGAAACTAACCTGATCTCTCAACAGACATCTGTGATCGGAAAACTAACCTAAAACAAAAACTATGACTCAAAGTGGACCTCATTCGAACTTGGCTAATACACAGTGGAGATGAAAATTTCTATAAGAACACTGATCTCAAACCACAAAAAGAAACATTACTCCATATCGACTAGTTAAACAACTTTAACGAACAACAAAAAAATTATATTTGTAACCAGTAAAAACCAAATAAAAAGAACCGAGAATTGCACCCCTTGCCATGATCCTATTCAAGATCTCAATGTTTGCACACACTCCTTGATCAGATCCATCGTGGAATCACCAACAGCATTGATCCAACCAATCTCCGATCAATGGCTCCTCGCCCGCTTGATCTTCCGTCCAAAATTTGCCCTTACTATATCCGGAAACATCGATTCAACCTCCTTCGACACATCAAGCAGCACCCGATGATCACTCCGTCGACTATCACAGCATCCCCACTTCCTCCTCCTCCACCTCTTCGCCTCCTGTGCCCGTCTAGGAGGCGGCCTAGGCGGGCAAGGCCGGATCTCCGGGATCCTGTGACCCGATGAAGTCGGAGTCCGAAACCCATCATTCTCCTCATCAAGAGGAACACAGTCAAGAACACCAGCATTGGAATCTGGTATAGTTGTACAACTCTGACGTAATATTATTTCTATTTCTGATTTTGGTTTCTCGTTGTTGTTTTCATGGAGTACTGGTTTTTCTTGTTTGGTGTGGATTTGATCAGATATCTGATGAGGATTTGATGTGCCCATGATGCTGCAGAATTCTGAGTACATGGAAAAGATAGGTGGATAGATAAATGGAGAGGTGTGGGAAGTGAAATTGAGAGAGGAAAATGTGGGAGTTGTTATAGAAAGAGAGGAAATTAGATTGATTTTGATATTTTTTATTAATGTATTTTTATTGGAATAATGAACGAATGAATAATAATTATAAGTGGATATAAAAAGAATAAGATAAAATAGAAAGAGTAAGGGTGAGAATTGTGAATGAGTAAAGAGAAAAAAAAAATAATGATGAAAAAAATGATTGATATAAAATAGGGATATTTTGATATTTTGACATCAAAAACTTACAACTATAGAAAACGTTGTAATTTATATGGGACGTTTATTTTTAATAATGTGTCGTCTTGTCAGTGTCCGAAAGATTAGTCAAAATGCACGCGAATTGACCCGGACATCCTCGTCATAAAAAAAAATGATCATATTGTTGGGGTCCAAACAAATTACTCACTTGCATGCCTAACTTACATTGAAGAGAAGCAAAGGGAGTGGCATGCATACATGATTGTAGGATAGTCCCCCACATTACGCAAAAGAATGTTACATTTATAATAAGGCCAGGCACATAAAGGTTGGTTTCTTGTTCTTTAATCAAGAGCAGACATACTCCATGATGAATCCTCGAAGGTCTTTGAGTTATTACATTGATGAAAGGAAGATGGGACTCAGGAGTACACAGTTCTTACACTTGAATGAACGGGAAGCTTCAAATGTACGTATCGGGAGAGCAAGGAACAACTTAAACCTATTGATTCAAGTGGCTTGGCTTGATTCCCCTTTATTAGATCTCAAATTCGAGTAGCCTGATTCCACTTTGTGGGTCTTCCCAGCTCGATTGAAAAATAAACACACACCCAAAGAACTCACACCGATTATTGTGTACATGATAAATTAAAATTTCATGAAATGGAGGATCGCATTGCTAACATTTTTTGTGACGGCGTCATATGGTGGTTGACGATAGCCAATTGGTAATACATTTATTGATGTATGAGCTTAATGGTGACAAGGGCATCCGAAGCAATATTACGTATCCATAACTCATAAGCAATTACTTGATGAGATAAAGAACTTCAGGAATGATGATCACGTTACTTGGGCTCGGTCAGCCCAAACCCAAAACCAAAGGCCCATAAGATTGAGAACCAAAGAAAAGGAACACTTCAAGAATCAAATTTATGACCTCTTCCCTTGAGATAGAGCCGTAGACCACGTGGAATGGGAGTTGCCCCCAACGTTCGTTCATTTTGAGTTACCTCAATACTAGTAAATCGAAATCTAAGTATGTAATCTTTTTAATGATCAAAATTCAAGTCAATATGAACATAATAAGCTTGTCTGAGTTCAACTCTATAATCATGAGATAAAGAATCTTTATATTAGGTCATTAACATATTGGGATAACGGACGATTAAACAATGATCCAACATGACGACCACTATGAAATTATGAATCTCCACACGATAGAGAGATGCGTTTTTTTTTTTTTTCTTTTTCTCAAAGACGACCATACCTTGCAATCCTCCTCCTCCCCCTCCTCATTGTAGCTATTAGCTCCAAGCTACACTCCTCACAGGAATTTGGGTATAAACTCAATTATCAATTCAGTTTTAAAAAAGCAAATAAGAACAAAAATAAGAATGAACGTCTAGAACAAGAGTCTCGTACAAGACTTACATTTATGACTTACATTAATGTCGTACGAGGTGAGGTATCAACTCCATATTAGCAAAACCTTTGTGCAAAATCAAGATGTACCTTATGCAACTCATTCTCAATGTCAAGACATTATCGCTTCATCAACATCAGCTCGCACGAGTTTAAAACAGCATATTGCCTCCTCTGACGACAAGAGAAATAACCGAAGAGAACCTGCATCAAGAACATTTCATCAAAACCATTACAAAAAGAGCTATACAGAAAGCATATACTCCATAAAATAGTTTGTAACATATTCATATGCCCAAGAGTTAGGAGGACGTGAAAGCCTGTCCTTCACCTCTAACTTGACCGTTTCTTTTTCCGTTTCTTTTTCTTCTCAATCATTCTAAAATTAAACACACCAAAAATTCAACTCCTCCTCTCCCAACCTCAGAGATCGTTCTCACATCAACAGAACAAACTCAAGAATATCACAAAAACACCAAACTAAAACATCATCCTTTCACTTTGTTTTCGATCTAATCCGTCAATTCTTGCTGCCGTTATGGAACCAAATGCTCAACCACGATGAAGATGATGATCAACAACAACAATGACAAAAACATGATCAAGAGAACAATGACGATGACATGGGATGGCCTGGCAGGCCTCGACGAGGAAGATGATGATCGGTTCTTCGATTCAACCAACCGCATATCCACCATCGTCCCCGTTGACCTCCTTGCCCCTCATTCCTCCCCTTCCTCCTCGGATGATGACGATGACGAAACCTTCGATGATCCACGGATCTCCTTCACCTCAGCCGCTTCTAGCCTGTCATTTCGCCATCCCACCACGACCACTACCACGTCTGATGACTACAATATCTGGATGGCAGCTCCGGGATCCATCAAGGAACGTCGTCGCCGCCTCCTGCAAGGAATGGGGCTCAACAGCAACCGTGACCTCTTACGTCTCACCACCTTCACTCGAAACAATGACAAACCTCCTCCGCCTCAGCCGCCACCAACAATGACCACGACTACCATGGATGAGGAGAGGGGGTCAGAGACTCAGACGTCGACATCCTCCCCTTCTCCGTCCCCATCCCCGTGCAATGTTGGCATGGTGCTTTTCCGATCAAGATCGGATGGAGACATGGAATACTATTCGGCTGACACCAAGAAGCGGAAAGAGGCGATGATTGGAGCCAATGTGTCCAAGCAACGGCTCACAAGGACATCCTCCAACCTGGTACACTGTGCCAGGATATGTAAGGTGAACGCCAATGCCATCACCATTGTGAAAAACGACGTTTGTAGTGGGTGTGGTGGGTCGGAGAAGAAGGGAAGCAAAGCGGGAGCATTGACGTCTACGACGTCAAACAGACAGTTTGGGGCGTTCTTCCTGATAAAGAATTTGGATACAGGGAAGGAGTTCATTGTCAAGGAGTTCGATGAAGATGGGATGTGGAATAGGCTGAGTGATCTTCAGACTGGAAAGCAACTGACGATGGAGGAGTTCGAGAAGTCTGTGGGAACATCTCCGGTGGTGAAGGAGCTTATGAGGAGGCAGAATGTTGGTAGGAGTTGCGAGAATGGCGGGGTTGATCGCAAAATGAGTGCCTTCGCTAAGAGCTTTAGGTAAGCGATTAGCCTTTATCCTTTCTTGGATCATTCATATACATGATGGTTGTTCAGAGTCGAAGTTCTCAACTTACATGTTTGGAGCATTCATCTAT
The DNA here is from genome assembly GCA_035668315.1 of Drosera spatulata. Classification (NCBI taxonomy): domain Eukaryota; kingdom Viridiplantae; phylum Streptophyta; class Magnoliopsida; order Caryophyllales; family Droseraceae; genus Drosera; species Drosera spatulata. Next base: position 10,363 of record JAOVYX010015688.1, on the reverse strand, counting down.
AATTGTTCGATGTAGGTATAGCAAGAGAAGAGGAGTATCCCTATTGAAGAACATAAAGAGTGCTGCGAATACAATGACGGGCTTTATAGCCGAGAAGGAGAAGGAACATAACTGTCCACCAGCACCTGAGGCGAAACAAGGGAAGAACAGTGGTAATTCTCCTACATCGGAATGGGTAAGAGTACGGCAACAAGGGAAGTCATACAAGGAGCTAACAGCAGTGCGACTTTGTCACGAGATTCAAGCTCACGAAGGATCCATATGGACCATAAAGTTCAACAGTGATGGAAGGTACCTTGCGAGTGCAGGCGAAGACAAGATCATACACGTTTGGGAGGTGCAGGAATGCGAGGTTGCGTCCCTTATGCCTCCTGACTTGAGTTCCGCCAATGCCACGCCCCTTCATCCCATGGCGTGTCCTTCTCCTGATAGGCCTAGTCTACATGAGGTATCATCCCTGGACAAGAGGAAAAAGGGGAAGTCAGCCAGCAAGAAAGGGAACATAATGCCAGACTACGTGCAGTTGCCGGAAACTGTTTTTGCATTGTCCGAAGAGCCAGTATGCTCCTTTGAAGGTCACCTGGACGACGTGTTGGACCTTTCTTGGTCCAAAACTCAGGTCTGAACTCATGGAACCTTGCTAAATATTCAGCTTCTCGTCGTAGCATTGCCTGATAAAAGTTTGCTTAGGTTTGATATGATAGACAATGTGAGCTTGTCCTTGCAGCTCCTGTTGTTATCTTCCTCAATGGACAAGACAGTGAGGCTATGGGATTTGGAATCAAGGACCTCTCTCAAATTATTCGCACACAACGATTATGGTAAGAGAATATATCATGAAACTTCTGAATCCCAATACTGACAGTTAAGTTCTATATAATTCTGGCTTTTTTCTTTCTTTTTTTTCATGCCAGTAACTTGCATACAATTCAACCCTATGGATGACGAGTATTTCATAAGCGGTTCACTCGATGCAAAGGTTAGGATATGGAGTGTACCTGGCCGACGAGTTGTGGACTGGACCGATCTTCATGAAATGGTCACCGCTGCTTGCTACACCCCTGATGGCCAGGTGATCCATGCTCTACTCTTCACTGTGATATAATCACATGGGGAATGGGTTCTTGCATAGGTTTTGCTTTCTGTTCTTAGTTTTGATCTGATGTGCTTCTTGATGAAGGGTGCTGTTGTAGGTTCGCATAAAGGGAGCTGCCGCATGTATAGCACAACTGGTAAATGACTGCTCTCATTATCTCATACACTACGAATTTCATAGCTTACTTCGAGATCATCCTAGAGAAGTTCACAGACGAAATAGGAGAATACCACATCCTATTAAAGCAGATAGACTCATTTCTGTTTGATTTCCTATTCCAGATGGAAAGCTAAATCAAACAAGTCAGTTCGAGATCGAGAACATGAAGAAATCTCATCCAAAGAAGATAACCGGTTTTGAGGTGATTAACAGCTTCTCTTGTTTACACCACATTCAAGTTCAGTCAATAGTTGTCATGGATTCAAATCATGGGAATCTAACCAGATCTGCAATTAACCCAGTTTGTTCCAGACAGTCCCACAGATGTTCTTGTTACTTCTGCTGACTCGAGGATCAGAATATACGAGGGCTCAGAAGTAATCCAAAAGTTTAGAGGTACTTAAATCACGAGTATCTAAAAACCTCAAAATCAACTTACTTGGCTTGGTCGTCAACAGCATCATCATCATCAATTGCTATATAATCGAACAGGATTCAGAAATACCAGCAGCCAGATTGCAGCTTCATTCAGTCCAGATGGGAAATACATCATATGTGCCAGCGAGGACTCTCATGTATTCATCTGGAAAAGAGAAGAGCACCGAGGGAAAGGGAAAGGGCTAATCAATACCAAATCCTTTGAGTCCTTCCAATGTAAAGATGTCTCAGTCGCAGTTCCATGGCCCGGAAGCACCAAGTTTGAGCCGCCCACGATACAACTACACTCCAAAAGGCACTCCAAGCGTACAACACCTCCTCAGTCACAACCACAACCACCCATGGATTCTCCCACCAAAGATGATGCAATTGCAAGCACAATAAGCAAGAGACACCTCCCTCCTCTTCCCAAGAAGAACAAAGCGTCAGACAAGTCTCAAAACACCAACAGTAACAACAATGCCGAAAAGGCTCCTAATAGCCCAGAAGCCGATCCTTCGAGTATCTCAAGAACGGAGTCAGGGATAGGCGACTCATTCAGTTCCGTAACTGGGTCCTCTCTCAGATACGGTGACTCGCCCTCCATCTCATCATACAGCCACGCAGCATCTCCATCCTGGTCCCCTGGATGGTCTTGGTTTGAAGCGGGTGGTCATGGCAATGATAACATGCAAGCGACGGCATGGGGCCTAGTCATAGTCACAGCTGGCCTAGGAGGTCAGATAAGGGCGTACCAGAACTTCGGACTTCCACTTAGAGTCGGTCGCCAAACCAACCTGTTCAGAGACCATTCGTAAACCTTTGTGCATATTGCTTTCCACAGAATGCTTGTGATTGAGCTCAGGTTACAGTCAAAGACAGGTGAGTAGAAGAACATGACATGCCCCCTTCATGCTATCACATGGAACTCCACAAGCAGCCACTGGCGGCTCTTCTGAGATGAGATTGCCTGCATCCAATGCCACCAGTTCAGAGCATGTATACAAGAACATTGGTTAATATTTGTTGTATAGGTTATTAGTCAAACAGTGGCTTTCTCCTTCGACATTGTGTTGCCCACCTTTGGTCAATCCTAGTATACATTTGTAACAAATCGTCAATATTAGAGCAAAAGGCAGTGTGTTGTATCCAGAACAAGGGATTCCTCTGGCTTATTACCTTTCATAAATTAGAGACCCGAGTTTCTCCGATTGCGATCATCACCTCATCATCATCACCGCACCGTGATCTCAGAAGACCTTGAAGTCTCCCAATGTTGCTTGGCCAAGTGAATCCATTCCTCATCAACGTCAAGCATCATTCCAACTGAATCCTCCTGACATGTTCATATCCTTTCTTACTAGCTCATTCCCTTCTTGTTATCAACTTCATGCCACTTTTGTCCTTCTACACAAATCGTCTCATCTCTTCATGCTAGATCCCAGGAGTTCTAATATAAAACTAGGATTCAATGCACTCGTGGCGAGCTCTCTACCCGATGTAGACTGTATAGAATAAACGTTACACATTGTATTTGTCACAACACCATGTCGTTTTCAATCAAGGTCTCGTTCTTGTCACTGTCGTCCCCATTGCTCATCAAACCCATTACCAAAATCTGCAACACCAACACCAACAGCAAACCCAACCAACTCCACCACCACACCATCAACATCATCACCATCATCACCATCATCATCAACTCCTCTTGCAACTCCAAGTAGTTCGTCAACTCCCCACCAAAAACAAAACCAAAACCAACCCAAACCCAATACTCACATAAACTCTCCCTCAAACCCCATTTCACCAATCTCTCAAAATCCCATCTCCCAAACTCAATCATCAACCCATCACACAAATCCCCAAATCCCCATTTACCCACAAAATCAAAACCCAAACACAAAGGTATCCATATAATCCCATCAAAAACACATAACATTTCCTTTAGCTCCAAATTATCCACAAGTCTTACCCCGTTATAATACAACACAGCAATAACAAAAAGATTGTTTCCGATACCAATTCCCCAATTTGCCCCCCAAAATGCCATCCCTCACCTCCCCACACCTCCTCCACGCCCTAATCTGGACCTTATCCCTCACACTAGCCGTCGCGATCGCGTCCATCACGCCGGAATTGGCGTTCGCGTTCGCGATTTCGCCGGAATCGGAGTTCTCTAGGGTTTGTGACTCCGGCGAGTTCGTTAGGGTTCCGGTGGATGTTGCCCGAGAAGTTGTGTGTTTGCCGGTGAGGTTGTTTGCGAAGTCAGCCATGGATTTGGTCGTGCCGCCGATCTTCGCCGCCGTCGTCGTCGCCGGCGGTGCTTGTGTTGTTAGAGCTGTGGGGATTTAGAATACTCTCTCCCTTACGTTGAAATCGATCCATATTAAAAATGCATGTTACCCTTAAATCTAGGATGATCTTGTAATTTGAATGGAGTAATATAGGTAAAAGATATTGTATATTGCAATTCCATAGTTGTTTACTGTATGTTTTCCATAATAATATTGAATACATAAATACTCGTTTCTCAATATAATTAATATGTAATATCTTGACTATACGAAATTATCGATAAAATTTTCGATTCGCATTGCAGCATGATCCAATATGATGAAGCAGTCAAATATTTCGATCACTAAATTGGTGAATGATCCGAGTCTCGGGTGTTATGCCACACATCTTTGTGATGGTTGTCTGTATTTGAGACGCGTTAACTATAAAGAATATAGCCAAGATAAAACAAAAATTCAGTAAGTACTAAAGGAAATATATGTGCAAATCAATAATCCATCAACGCAAAGAGTTCTATTGTTCACCAAACTTCAAACAGTTTCTACTAGGCACACCAATGGACTTCTAAAACTAACCACGACCAAACGCCGAAAGGCCAATCTGTCATACTGCACATGCCTATCGAGAGCCCGAAAAGCAGATGCAGCAGTTTCCTGGTTCAACTAGACGAAGCAGAGTTGATCAGCTTGTTGCTGAAGTCCCAAAGCTCCTTAGCGAGAACTTCATTCTTCGCGTGGGAGCTTGTATCCATGTCATTGCAATCTGCATAGTACTTTCCTGTCACGCCCTTTAGGCTCGGATGTAACGCCACATAGCATGTTGTAGCGGCTCCCTGAAAATCACATAATGCACGTCAAATCACCGTAAGCTCGAATCTGTATTAAGAAAAATAACGGCATGTGGAATCATATTAGCCTTTTGGTTACCTGGGGAACATTCTTCCAGAAGAAACTTGTCATACAACGTACAATTTCTGCAACAAAAAATATCGCCAATGAGCATATATCTTATTGATTTTGGTAATTATGTACAATGAGTTGAGTTTGAGGCGGAACATACTGAATGTATTAAGCGAGTGCCTGTATAAGGGTGTCATTATCAAGCCTGGATGAACAGAGTTGACAGTAATGTTTAAGCCCTCTTCCTGCAATCGGCGTTACAAGAATTATAATAGGTATCGCCTTTACTAAGCACATTAAGAAAGTAATATTAGAGATGAAGGACATGGCAACAGAATAATCACCTTTAGACGACGGGAGAGCTCATTGGCATGTAATATGTTTGCTAACTTGGATTGTCCATAAGCCTTTTTGTCTGAATAGCTGAAAAAATAAACACAAACTATGTGAGAATAAATCAAGCCTTCGCAATCATGTCAGTCAAGATACTACAGAAGACCAACACTCACGTATTTTTATCATTTATGCTATCGAACCGTATCCCTCCTTTATAAGTATGAGTATGTGCGACCGAGGATAAGTTCACAATCCTTCCCTCCACGCCTGTAGCGTTAGCTGTGTCCTTCATCTTTTCGAGTAGAAGATTCGTCAGCAGAAAGTGACCTGAAAAACATGGGTATGCTGTTATCAAACTATGTATGCAAGGGCATGTATTACGTCGTCACCGCATAAAACAACCAGTTTGATCAGAAATTTCAAAGAGCGAATATCAGGCCAGTGTTGTGCCAAGTACTTATAAATAGAAGCTTTTCACTTATACTTACCTAGATGATTTGTGGCAAATTGCAACTCGATTTCATCTTTGGATAGCTGATAAGGGCAAAACATCACGCCAGCGTTGTTTCTGTAATTCAGACAATATCACAAATAATCATTCTCGTTGGTTTTATAATAGAAGTAGTTCATTGTTTAGGCTTGTTCGAATTGTCAGTAAGTTGCATATATTGTGATCAAGATGAGGAACTTACATCAAGATGTTTAGGGGAAGGCTGAGGGCATTGAAGCTATCAACAAATTCTCTGACGGACTGGATGGAAGCGAGATCAAGAGGCAGGACATCCACGTGAGCAGACCGGTTTTCTTGGAGGATTAGCTCTTTGGCATCAACCGCAGCCTTCACGTTTCTGGCACCGATGATAACCTGTGCTCCGCGAAGAGCCAAGACCCTCGACGTTTCTAACCCGACACCACTGGTGCCTCCTACAAAGAAAACATGGAATGCCTTGATCAAATTCATTGTTGAATTAGAAGCAACAGGTTCATGAAAAACAATATCAGGCATACTTATTTGAATTATAATGTCACGGAATTCTGTGAATCAAAACAGGTTTTTGTAGTTACCATAACGACCAACTTAACAAGTCATATTATCGTTCACAACCAACGAAAGCAGATGCATAAATGAATTCGCTCAATTATATCGACCGCTTACTAATTTGATCCCAGACCCTATCTATTGGCAGCATTATCTGGGTGGTTATTGGTGCTACTAATTTGATGCTTTTTCCAATGAAACAATGTTGCTTGTTTCCAATATACAGAATCAAAACTTCCAACAGAAGCAAACTTCATGTTTATCAATATGCAAAAATTTCAGTCAGAAAAACAGATACTTGATCAACACAAGATCACAAATGTTTCGACGCCAAGCATTCGATCCGTTCATCAAAATCTCAAACATTACAAATCTTGATGCATCTCCGGCGACTCGAAGTCATGATCGAAACCACCATACAGATTTTATAAGTCAACCAATAGCAGGTCGAACTAGCTAACCGGTAACAATGGCAGTAAGGTTGGACGCATCGATCCCATGCGTAACCTGCTCGGCCGTGGTGGCCGAACCGAACCCGCTAGGCCCCGGCCGCCCCGTCGCCAATCTCAACATCGCCTTCCAATTATTCCTACTCATCCTGGGAAACTTCTGTTCAACAGCATATGAAAGGAGAATAAGGAATCCACCAGCTGTTGGTTTGTTTTCAAATATATATAGGAAAAGGAACCTTAGTTTTTAATTTATAATGTACAAAGATATCTGATTGTATCAGATCGATATAATATATACTTCAGTTAAAAGATTAGTTAATAGATAATTTGAGCGGAAAAATTGTGTGTTATAGATAGTTGACAGGTGATTTATTGTTACTCAGGTAAAAGGTCAAGACTAGATGTTGTTCCCTCTTTGCATGATATATGCAATATTTTTTTTACTATCTTAATTTACTTAAAAAAATTTTTAATTAATGTTTAATGTAAAATAAATCACATCAATTATATTTTTTTATCTACATCTATTATCTCCACTCACAACAATCTCATTATCCTTAAAACATATTATTCTTTCTTTATCAAATTTCATAAAAAATTAACATTTATATAAATTTTCATATCGAATCAAACAATTACAGGTAGAATGAGATCGAGATATATTATATCAAAAATGGGTAGCGTTATAAATTCAACTACTCTTGAACTGTGAAAAAAGGTTACCTTTTGTTACTTTTTATGTGCGCCATGAAAAGTGGAGCGACCAAGAAAAGTTAATGGAATTGATGGATGAATTAAATGAATGCACAGAAAATGCTGGTGTATAAAGTATTGATCGATGATCTTAAAACAGTCCATGGCTATAATTTGATGGATGGTGACGATTTCACTATATTTGTTGATTGCATTAGAGTCTACGACGAGATTTGATGCAGAGGTTGCACTAGGTAAAAGTATACCTGGCAAAATCGCAAAACCAAGCAGATATTAACCCAAATTATGAAAACATGAATAATGCAAACATACCAAAACCATGAGGATGAAAACCTAAATTTGAGTGATCTTGAGCTGCAAGATGCTCCATGAGATATCTAGAAAAAACGCAAATTAAAAAAAATGTTGAAATCACTGTTGCATAAGTTTTATATTCCCTCCGTCCCATATATTTTGCAAGTATAATTTTATATATATGAATATAAATTTCATTTTAATATAATAATTATGATAAAAAAAATTATCTCCAATGGGCTCATTATTTCTAAGCAAATTTTGGCATTTGGTATATGGATGGCTATACATGGCAAGAAAAATGGCAATGGACATTTCTTAGGATACGCCAAGTTTGTGAAAATCCAAACAAAAAGAAAAAAGACAAATACAATAAAAACCATGTGTTTTTTTTCTTAATTATTCATCCAATAAAAATATCAAAATATAGCACATTATCTTCGGAAGAGCGCTTGCATTTTATAACAATTTTTAACTATTTATGATCAAAATATAACAATGTTTATATTAAAATAACAAGTCTCATTGGACTTGCTCTTAAATAATCAAATCACTAAATAAAAAAAAACATGAATTATTACTTTTAATAATTTAAGTTTCACATAACCCTGCGTAACTTTGTTGGTGTGATATTACACGCCTTTAAATTCAAAACTGGACAATTTGGTCTAATCAAATTTCAAAATATGACAAGTTTTAGAGCAAGTCTAATTGGTAATGCTATTTTAGAATAAACATAATTATATTAAGGAGATGAATGTCAAAAATCTTGCTCCAGGTAACTAAGAATAAAGAACCTATTGTAATTAGATAATTAAAACTATTCTTTGAAAATGATGTATTTATATCTAAACCTACATATTTTTTTTTAGATCTCACCTATTTTTGAGGCTATTAAATGAAGTTACCTAATTAGCTATTAATTAGACCTAATCAGCTTGATTAGATGAGAAAATTAGATGTTAATTAATTACCTTGAGTCATATAAATAGAGCTCATTTGTAAGGTGTTATATACACATTTTCAAGAGAAGAAAACCTCTCTTTCTCCCTCTAATCTCTCTCTAAAATATTTTATTATTTTGTTAATTCCGACAATTATCTTTCGAAGAAGTTAATCCGGCGTAAATGTTTCTGTTATAACACGTTATCAGCACGAGTCTCCAACCAGCTGAGATCAAAAGACAAACGAAGGTACTTTATTATATTTGCATGATTTGATTTTATTTGATTGATATTATATAATTATAATCTAAATAAAATAATTATAGTTCCATCGTCGGACGAAGTATCGCCCGAGTGAAAACCTATTAATTAATTTTAATAATATTTATGGTTTCATCTTCGGACGAAGTGTCGCCTGTGTGGAAATCTATTAATCAGTTTCAACACGTTGATGTGATTTATCCCTTTTATGTGGATCACCCGTAAGTTTGACGTGATTTACTCCTTTTGTGTGGTTCACCCGCGAACATTGATGAGGTTGTCCCATTTTTGTGTGGTTTATCCGCAAGTAGCGAGAAATTTTATATCTCATGTTGGTGTACTTGCTCCAAGTGATGAGAATTAATTTTCTATTTTTATTAAGGTACAGCAAATGACGAAATGACCTCCAATGATAAAGAAATATCAAACAGAATTCGGAACAATCTTAAGAAATTATTGTGTTATTTATTATTATTAGTAATCCTTAATATTGTAACAATCATTTATTTTCTCATTGTAATTAAATATATGCATTGAGAATGTAATGAATAATAAAAGTTTTAATATATATGAGTGAATAAAATATTTATCAGCTAGTCATAGGAACTTTTTGATTTTATATCATTTTTATCAGTAAATTAAACAGTTTATAATAAATCACAGTATTATTGATAATAACTGAATAAATTTATTACTACTATCAAACTGCTATATCCATAATCTTAATAAATTTATCATTTTGATGTGTTCAGAGAAATATGATAAACCTTACAAAGTTGGAATTTAAACCATTAGACCTATCAGGGAAAAATTACCTATCATGAATTCTTGATATTGAGTTGCACCTAGATGCCAAAGGTCTAAAACATACCATAATGGAGAACAGTGAAGCAACTCCACAAGAAAATGCTCAAGCACTGATTTTCCTGAGTCATCACATCCATGAGGATTTGAAATCTGAATATCTTGCTGTCAAAAATCCATATGAATTATGGAGTAATTTGAAAAGGAGATTTGACCATCAGAAGATGATATTTCTTCCACTGGCCAGAGATGAATGGGCAACTTCAAGGTTGCAAGACTTTAAATCTGTTCAGGAATATAATTCTGTTTTGTTCAATATTACTTCACGTTCGCCATTATGTGGAGAGCCTAAATCGGATAAGGAAAGATTGGAGAAAACATATTCTACTTTTCACCCCGTGAATGCAACTCTAATGCACCAATATCGGATTTTGAAATTCACTGAATATAGTGAATTACTTTCATTACTCCTTATTGCTGAAAAGAACCAGGAGTTACTGATGAAAAATTCTCAAGCTCGTCTAGTTGTGTAAAGCCCCAGAAAATTATGATCAAATAAATGTAAAAATTACGATTAAATAATAGTTCAAAAATTAATAAACGTAACGAAAATATGCGTTTTCTCTTTTGTAATAAATTAAAAGTAAGAAACG
>JAOVYX010015687.1:0-26997 GCA_035668315.1 Drosera spatulata | reverse complement strand
CTGCAGCCAGATTTTGTAACTAGCTAAACTAGGCTGGCTCTTGTAAAAGATAAGGTTTGGCCCTTGTTGCGCCACTCCTAGGACTTGTAAAACGATTTCAATTTTAACGGTCGACACTTCTCACTCCAAACAAACTTGCAGTTTTTCTATCTCAGCTTTGTCATAGGCATGGAAATCTTTGAGAACCCTTATACAAAGCGCAGATAATACACTGCCAAGCCTAAGAAACTTCTTACCTTCGTCACATTCGTAGGTGTCTAGCCTAGTTCGCTACGATCTCGATCTTCTTCGGATCAACCTTAATTCCCTCCCCAATGACTATGTGTCCTAGGAATACTACCTCATTCAGCAAAAACTCATATTTTGTGAGTTTGCCGTAAAGTTGATGTGCTCGTAGCGTCTCTAGGATAGTTTGGAGATGTGCTTCATTGTCTTGTTTGTCCTGGAGTAAATGAGAATGTCATCTATAAACACTACGACAAACCAGTCTAAGCAAGGCTTAAAGATCCGGTTCATCAAGTCCATAAAAAATGCCAAGGCGTTCGTAAGTCCAAATGACATTACCAAGAACTCATAACTCCCATACCAAGTTCGGAAAGCTGTTTTTGGAACATCCTCCGGTTTGATTCATAACTGGTGATACCCCGAACGAAGTTCAATCTTTGAAAACACCGATGCCCCTTGCAACTGATCAAAGAGATCATTAATTCAAGGCAGAGGGTACTTGTTCTTTATGTTGAGCTTGTTCGACTCACGATATTCAATACAGAGTCTCATACTTCCATCCTTCTTCTTGACGAAGAGGACTGGTGTGCCTCAAGGAGACACACTAGGCCCAAGAAGATCCTCAAGTTGACTTTTTAACTCCTTTAGTTTAGCTGGTGCCATTCGGTACGGAGGCTTAGATACGGGTGCAGCACCTGGTACCAGGTCGATAAACAAATCTACCTCTCTGACAGGTGGCAACCCCGGAATTTCCTTAGGAAATACATCTGGAAACTCCCGTACTACTGGTATCTTTGAGAGCTCCAACTCCGCATCTTTCACTGTTTTTAGTCCATACAAGAATCCTTGACAACCCTGCATCAAGAGTTTTCGTGCGGTTAATGCCGACACCAACTGTAGTTCAGCTCTCGTGTCTTCACCACGAAACTCTATTTTTCGTCCTTTGCCGCTTTTCAATCTAATCACGTTCCGCTTATAATCTGTTATCGCTCGATGAGTTTCTAACCAACACAATCCTAGAGCAGCCTCAAAACCTAATAAGTCAAATACTATCAGGTCTATAGGAAATTCGTCACCTCCTATGACAAAAGGAGCATGAGGAACCACAGTATTACTCGTTATCACTTTTCCATTAGGTAGACCTATGCATATTTCCGAAGATAGACTTATGAACTCCATACCATACTTCTCTACCATGGCTTTGGATATGAAGGAATGAGTTGCACCGGAATCAAAGAACGCAAAGCGTGAGTATAAGTGAATGTTACCAGCCACTGTTGTACCGCTCTGGTGAGACTCTTGAGGGTTCATCACATACACCCGATTGTTTGGTGGACGGTTCGACGAACCAGGTGCAGGTCGTGATAATTATACCATGCATCATCTTGAGTCTGTCGGTTTTCTCTGTATGCAGCCTTGTGCATTGTTCCACTGCGAGTGATTGGGGCTGATATGCCCAAACTGTTTGCTCAAGAAGCATATGGGGCCTGTGGCGCGATAGTCCCACGCCATATGCCTAACCCTACCAAATTTAAAGCATGTGATTTGGGCTGTACTTCGCTTTCTTGCACCCGAGCAGGATGCTTGCTGCTAATTGGTGTTAACTTGGGTTCCTTGATAAGATGCTGACGAGCCTCCTACGCTCTTATCCCTGTTATGGTAAGTTGGGATAGAGTTTCCCTGCCAACCCTTGCTGTTACCTGAGTTGCCTCCTCCTCGACGGAAAGATCTGTCACCCTGCTGCATTGCACCCCGCTTTCGCTTTTGGAATCCTAGAATTTAGTTCCGACCCTGAACTTGACCGCCTTCCCGGTTAAGAAAGGAGCGCTCCATCTTAATAGCACTATCATCGACTTGCTGATAACTCATGAAAGTCATCGACCTCATCCCATGTGCCAAATTCCAACTGAGACCTCCCTGAAAACACTTAATCTTCTCCTTATCCATGTGATAGAACGAGGGTTCAAAGCGCATAAGTGCTATTAACTTGGTGGCATATTCATGGACCGTCATATTTTCTTGTTTAAGATTCATGAACTCCATCTCTTTCTGGGCACGACGTGACTTCAGAAAGAACCATTGTCTCAGAACATCCATGAATTGATTCCAGTTGAACCCTGGCTCTCCTGCGCAATTAGCAACAGCTTGCCACCACGCCTCTGAAGCACCGATACCCCATTGAAGGGGCCGTACACGTACCCGATATGTCGGGGATACGGCTCCGATATGTATCGAAGACGTACCTGGGGTGAGGTCAATTAAAAATTCGAATTTTTTGTACTGATACAACTCCGACATGGCTTGGATACGAGAAGGGATTTAATGAATGCAAAACATAAAAAAATAAAAGAAAAAATTACATAGAAGCTGAAAAGTTGCCTTCCTTAATCCTCATCCCCCAAATCAACCACTTTCTCATTAAAAAACACCATCAGTTTCCCTCTCCTCCCCATCAAACAACACGAACAAGTTCATGAGACGGCCGACGCAATTAGGTTTGTCTCCATATCATTTATTTTTTCATGCGCAATTGTGAATCTATCTCCTTTCATGATTACAGATCCCAATATTTTATTTTTAATGCTAATGATGTAAAACACTTGTTATTTTTATTTTATTTGAGACTTGTTATTTACTATGTGTTAGTATTTAACATGAATATATAGATCCTCATGTCGTATCCGTATCCTTAATTTTTTAAAAAATGATGTATCCCCATGTCCCGTCATACCCGTGTCGGACACTCGTACCCGTATTGATACAACCTAGCACCATGCGTATGCAGGTCCTTGGAGATAGTAGATTGCAAAATCTACCCTCATGCTTTTCGGGCAAGTAATGGCATTATATAGCTTTTTCATGTTGAGGATCCAATCCTCGAGAAGTATAGGATCGCCAATACCCGTGAATGATCTCGAATGGTAATGTTAGGACTCCGACGAATTCAACACACCAAAACGCAAATTCTCTAAATCTCAAAACCCAAAATCTCAAACCCAAAATGCAAAAAAGAAAAAATGAAAAAATGAATAATAATAATAATTTTTTAATAGTTATGCTCATTCTTCCTTCTCTCTTTGATAAGTTCTTCCACTAGATACTCCATAACCGAGTTCTGTGGTAGAAGGACTGCTGGTTGGCTATTGATCACCTCGACTTGAGCTTGGTTTTCCCCTTGGACAGGTGAAACCTCTTCCTCCGACCCGTTTTCAATAGGCATAACAATGTTGTTATAACTCTGAGACATCTTTTCCTGTGGCATCCATATCTCATAAGATTCGAATGTCATAAATCTCTAGGCAGTTCTATGTTGCAATCCTCACACAATGTCATTTATTGATGTCTTATTCAGTATTTCACATAGACCCCAATCCTATAGGGTACGATACCTACATCATTACTCTTACTTTCCAAACAAAGTTGATTTTCTACTATCTTAATCGGTGTCTGAGTATGCATGTGAAAAGAGGGCTTCTAACACTTCGCACGGAACGTCGATCTCCGACTCATCCTCGGGCTCGAGTTCAAATTCCTCCTCTAAATCGTTCGTCTCTACCCCAGCTCTCATATTCGCTGGTCCCTCAGTTATTACTCAGAATACAAACTCTGGTCCTTGATTAAAATCTTCATCCTCGTCTGAGTCTAAAGATTCCCAATTTCTTTGGTTCCCTTCTTCATCACACAAGCGTTTTTTAACAACTAAAGTTCTTTCGGAGCTCTCGTTCTACTATTGCAAAGCTTGCGGTCCACCGATCATTTTGATAGAAGAGTCGATTAGGCTCTCCATTCAATATGAGCTGGTTATACTACCGGTGGACACGAGTCCACATATACCTCGAGGGTAAAGACCTCAGAAGAAGTTCGGCTTGAAGCATCGGGAGCTCAAACCGAGGGATCATTGTAACAGCCCATGGTATAGTCTAAGTCCTGATCCGCTTGACATGGCAGTCAAAACCCACATCCCCACTCTTGACCGGGACTTGAGCAAAAATCTCATTGACCTTTTTTCGTGGTCCGTTATCCATCCTGAGGATGAGAGGTGAGGATGTTAGTGAATCTCGCAGGAATTAGTAGTTTAGCGATAAATTGAGTCACTAAACATTTCGAGGGAGTTCGTGTTTATTCATACCTCCACCTCTTCGACAAATTATGTCATCATAAACCTAGTCCATGACAAGGCCAAGTAACCCAAATGGGTTTGTAGGTATAGAAGCTAAGGAAAGTTACCAAATCATTATAGTTATAAACTCGGACGATGTTATACAAACCCCAATTACGTTATATTACCTCACAATTATATTGTCTACGAGTGGTTCACAACCAAGTTATTTCATGTACCATTTATTACATATTGAACAGTGAGGTAATTAACTACATGATAGAATATCACTCTAATGCTTCGGTGTCACTCTGTGGTGGATTTGCAAATAAAACACATAACCCATGAGCTAAAAGCTCAGCAACAAAAAGTATATGTATTCGATTTGTATGGTACTCCCCCAACTATGACGATTGATGAGTACCTATAAAACTTTTTCTGGTAGCCATAGGAAAATATGGACGTCATATCAAACAATGCACGTTATAATGGCTTATACATCTTTGTCCATTTTTATAGTCTTTTTCTTACTTAACCATCGTAAGTCGGTGTCCCGACATGAATGATAGAACTCAATGAGGAAAAAAAGAAGAAGAGAGATTTTTGAGATATAGACACTGATCTGGCCAACTTCTCAGTCACATATCATCCACCAAAATCATTTGAAAATCGATTGTCTTTTATAAAAGCGTTTTTGTTTTTCTTAAATACTACGCGTGATTTGGGTTCGCGGCTCAAAATCACTACATCTCTTGCGTGTATTTCGCTTTGCTAAATCCTTACTTATACGCCGAAGATCCCCCTGCAGAGGACAGCCTTACACCCAATCAGCCGATGTTGAAGCTCGCGACTTCTTGTCGCTGCGCATACGAAGATAACCACACTTGTCCTCTTACTATCTAGATTTAACGTCTGATCCGGTCAAGTCCGCTTTAAAGGCTCGTAGAGCCAAACAACCCAATCTTGGAGGATCCACTATACCACCTCATCGACGACAACGGACTTATTCCATTATCTTTAGTTTATTATATTTTTTGTTATAGTGTTCCTTAAAATCACACTTCCTTTACCGTTACACATGTATAACATAATCATCACAAAGATTACACAGCATTCTTCCCTATTTCTGTTTTCCATGGTATTGTATCATACTAGATGTACCATTTGATCACGAGGGTGTTTACTTCATATTAAATGTCCCGGCCTTTGGGAAGAGTGTCCTGACCTCTAGAACGAGTGTCTCGGCCTCTTGAACGAGCATCCTAGCCTTTGGGATGGGTGTCCCAGATTTTGTCCAATATGACATTTTGACGCATTTAAATCTATAACTTCTCGTATACACATCCAAAATTATTTTATAAAATTCTACATAAACAAGACTCTATAACCTTTGTATAGAGATAGAGTCCTCATCATGAAGCCTTATCAATGATAACAATTAATTCATTCAAATTTATATTTTCTACTGGATCAGACAGTTTGATCTTTGTTCACTAATTAACTCATAACTATTTACATACAACTTCAAATTAAGATTTGTAAATTGTTCTGAAAACAAGACTTCAAGGCCTTTCTAGTGATGTAAGGTTCATTTTCTAACTCTAACTAAGTGATTCTGAATCAAGCCATAAATTCAATTCTGTAATCAATTTTTATAGATTGACATATCCAAACCTTTTTATTTATATCTTGATTTCATAAAGTCAACTCATGATCTTTTAACTTTATTAGAAAATAGACACATAATGCTTCATTATATGTTAAAATCAGAATTTATTTCAAAGCCAATAGTTGATACGGGCGAGACAAATCTATCACGGGCGTGACGCTATATAAAACACAAAACCTGAATGTGTTTCGTTGGTCACACCCGGTCAAAGGTCACGGCCGTGATGACCAGTAAATCTGGTTTTTAACTCGTTTCTCATCCAAAGTTCTCTAGAATAATCTCGAAATGGCTCATTATGATCCATACAAGTAATATGCAAATATCTATACACTCACACATGACACAAACATGATCGGGATGGGGTTTGGTTATCTCTCGAGCATTTTTTACGTTTGTGACTTTGTTTGATAATAACTCTCACTCTAAACGTTAGATCTTTGCATCGTTAAATTTGTTGGATCCCTAACTTCTTCTCGATTGTTGTGATAGCCTCGAATCAATATTCCGTTAAGTGTAGTGCAAGATATGGTCAAAAATAGTGACTTAGCTACACGTGATATATGTGAACGAATCTTAAAACTACAATAACTCTTGATCCAATAGCCGGATTTCCATTCCATTTATGGCATTGGATTTCTTGATTCGTCCTCTTCATTATGATCATCAATTCTCTGATTTTGATAAAGTATGGAGATGGTGTCGTAATATAGAGTGTAAGTACGTTATGAGAGAGAGTATGATGATGTTGTGAGGTTAGTTTGCTTGATTTCCTTTCCGGAAAAGTTTGAGAGAGTTGAAAGAATGCTTGAGGAGTAGAGGAAGATGTTGATGATTGAGAGAAGATGTTGAGAGGGGGTGCAAGTGGTTATGGTGGAGGTGGATGAAGTGGAGTAGTGGTGGTGGATGAGGTGGTAGAAGTAGAGAGTGGAGTGGTTATGGTGATGGAAGATGAAGATGAAAGGTGATGTAGCATGAAAGATGACCAGTGGTGGTGGATTAAAATGAATAAAAGGGTGAGTCGTGGGGTGTGGTGTGTTGGGTGTATTTGTTTTGGATATTATGGTATTTCATGTACCATATTTAAAAAAACCTCCTTTAATTTCATCTCCAAAAATTATTTTGTTCCTACCGTAACGTTCTAAACATTTTATTAGAACGTTCTACTGATGAAAATATTCTTTTTGGGACTAAAAATTTTACACTTATACACAACTCTCTTATCTCCGTAACGTTCGTTACATGTATCACATTTTATATTTTTCGTTGCTTGTCATTTTTTTAATTCCAAATATTCTAAATTTTTACTTAACATATATTTCTTTAATATTTATACATTCCAAAATTCTTGGGTATTACATTATCACAAAGGATTGCCACACAATCACACTTGATTCCAAAATCATTTAGCTGTTGCTTAAGCCACAGAATTTAAGCACAACATAAACCGGCCGCTATGTATTCAGCTTCTGCAGTGGATAACGCGACACAATTTTGTTTCTTTGAGCACCATCAAATCAAGCATGAACCGATTCTATGACATATACCAGATGTCCTTTTCCTATCAACTAAGTAACAAGCAAAGTCTGCATCAGTATATCCTACAAGATTAAAGCTTGCTCCTTTAGGGTACCATAATCCTAAATTTTGTGTTCCATTTAAGTATCTTTAGATCCTTTTCACTGCTTTTAAGTGTGACTCCTTAGGATTAGCTTGAAATCGAGCACACAAACATACACTAAAAATAATGTCAGGTCTACTCGCTGTTAAATATAAAAGAAATCCAATCATACCTCTGTACTCCCTTTGATCCACACTCTTACCTTTGGAATCCTTATCTAGTTCGCAAGCAGTTGGAATTGGAGTATCACATGACTTGGCATCCTTCATTTTATATTTCTTCAGCAACTCAACAAGATACTTGTATTGATGAATCAATATGCCTTGGTCAGATTGCTTAATCTAGAATCCAAGGAAGAAATTGAGCTCCCCCATCATGCTCATCTCGAATAGACCTGTCATCAACTTGGAAAACTCCTTGCACAGAGATTCATTAGTAGCATCAAAAATAATGTCATCTTCATAGATCTGGACCACTAATAAGTCTCGGTTCTTGTTTTTAGTTTTGATAAACAAGGTTTTATCCATTTCTCCTTTCCTGAAACCATTGGAAAACAAAAAATCAATCAACTTCTCATACCAGGCTCTGGGAGCCTTTTTTGAACCCTAAAGTGCTTTGTCTAATTTATACACATGATTAGGAAAGGATGGAACTTCAAGTGGTTGCTCTACATACACCTCCTCTTTTAAATTACCATTAAAAAATGCACTTTTCATGTCCATTTGGTAAAGTTTAAAATCCATGTATGCAGCAAATGTAACTAATAGCCTTATAGCCTAAAGTCTAGCTACTGGTGCAAAAGTTTCTTCATAATCTATCCCTTCTTCTTGACTATATCCTTTTGCTACCAATCTACCTTTGTTTCTAACCACCATACCAAAGTCATGAAGTTTGTTTCTAAGCACCCACTTGGTGCCTATTACAGGGTGGTCATTAGGCCTTGCTACCAAACATCGAACTTTGCTTCTCTAGAATTGATTAAGTTCTTCTTGCATTGCACAAATCCAATCATTGTCATTTAATGCATTAGAAACATCATGAGGTTCATTCAAAGTGAGAAAAGCAAAGAATGCGCAAACATTGATATGATGTGCTGATGATGATGCCCTAGATCTTGTTCGCATTCCTTTGTTCAGGTTTCCTATCACTTGAGTTAGTGGATGGGAACTTTTGTACTTCAAGTTATTGGGAACCTATTCAAAGGAAGGAATGGATGCTGTCTGTCGTTGATCTTCATCAAATAATCGTGGCAGTGACCTATAACGTCCTCGACTTTCCGTGTCGGAAGACACGTGAGCGTTATGCCGTCACGGACCCGGTCCGTGATAAGGCTAAACAAACCGAATGGGTTTAGGGGTATAAAAGTCAAGGAAACTATAAATAGTAGCCAAATTCATAGCTTACAGTCCCAAATACCTATTTAGTTACAACATTAAAGCGGAAGCAATGCAGATCGATTATTACATTAATCAAAATAGACATCTAATCTGCCACAATATCCAAAGTACTTGGATTCATCTATATGCAAGCAAACTCTCTCTAAGAGCCTTCAGGTGCTGTTGGGGGCATACCTGCAATTGAAAGACATAACCGTGAGCTAACGAAGTTCAGCAACCTCAGGTGTATGAATCCCAATTACATGAAACTTTCGCTAATGGTTATGGCGACCGTCGAAAGTCCCTAAAACATTTATATATATATACAGGAAAATATGGGCGCCATATCAAACAACATCGCTTCTCATTGCTTTATATGTCTTTGTATCGCTTTTAAGAGTCATTCCTTCCATTTGCATTAATTTAGGATTCATGACTCGACTCAAAAGCAGCGACAACTCCAAGGATTTGAATGACTCGGGGTATAGAGACAAGATAAAGTGTCAATCGTCAGTCGGGTTACCCAATAGATTTGGTATATTTGCACCTGCCTACTCTGTGCGTCGCTTTGCACCTCTTGTGCGTATTCAATGTGGTATCGTTTGCCAGCATTGAGATAATTTGGGTCTCCCTGCAGAGAGCAACCCGTGGCCCCGCCACAACAGCGTAAAAGCAGCTGCATGCATGCAAAGAGGATGGGGGATGCCCATCGCTCCGTAGCTAGTTTTCACCTGTGACGATGACTTAGAGGATAATTCAGGAATGCAATGACTCAAACCCAAGCCACCGAGACTATTCAAAGAAACAGATGATCGCAATGGATCGAAGAAAGGACACCATGTTCGACCTTCTCAATAATTTCAAGGAAAACGACCAATGATCCAAAGATCCAATGGATCCACAAGGGATGTCAATGCCGTCCTTATCAGTTCAAGGTGGCGATATTTCTTATTCGTTTTCTTTTCATTAGTTCACATAGATAGTGTAACTATGCTCCACATTCCCCGTTCCTTTTTTATTAATCATTTAGCGGTCGCTTTCATTTATTTCCCATGAGAGTATATATATATAAGGGTGCATTCTAGTTCATTTCAACCCCAAATACCCCACCACATATCAAATGTGATCGTCTACACACGTTTGACGTTATATTTTCATGCGTATGTGTTATATATCTCAAATACCCATTTAGGTTTAAGGTTCAAGGCACAAAAATGTCATTTTCTTGGCAAGAAAGCCATCGTGGGCGCGACTGTTCACTGTCCAAAACCTTGCAGGAAACCTCTCTGCCTGACACCGTTCCTCAATTCGCACCACAACGCATCAAAATCATTTCACACACATCAAACACAGCATAAACACGTCTCAAACATGCACGGACGTGTTTGAATCGTGTGAACGAATAAAATAGGTGTATCGGACGAGTGAGGTTACCTCGAACGCGTATTGATTTCCTCGAAGTGGTTATCGTCCCTCGGGTTCCCGCTGCTGTTTTCTGTCTCCTTGCCTTGCTTTCTGCCTGCAGACGACGATGCCAATGATGATGCTCGAGTTGGTACGTGATGGTGGCGTGATCGTGTTGATGAGACGAAGAAAGTGATGATGATGTTGTTGATGATGATCGTTAGTGGTGATTGATGGTGTTGAAGATGATTATGCAGGCGGCGGCTGGCTGTTGCGGCTGGAGATGATGGTGCTGGTGGCAGGCAGGGGAGAGTGGGAGTGGAAGTGGTGGTGTGGAGAAGGTGAGTGAAGTGGGAGTGGGAGAAGTGCAGGAGAAAGGGAAGTTAGGTGAGTGTGGTTTAATATCCCACGTTCCGTTCCACGATACGTCTCGTTCAGTCCATTATTCACCCAAATTTTGTAATATTAATCCATGAAAAATCAACTTGCATCGATAGATTTATCCCGTATATGAAAATATGACCTCCCGAGTCATAATTCATTATTTATGGAATTAAATCGATAGTCCTTACACGCAACGTTTATAATGTTATAACATTGTAACGTTATTCGTTCGTAACGTTTATTGGCACGTTCAACTAATCATTCCAAAATATTCCATCGTCATATTTGATTTAATAATCAAATATTTTCTTGGATTTAAATATATAACCTTTAAGCACGATTTATTTTAAAAATCGTAACATTATATATTCGTTTCTAAATTCCCAAAATTCTCGGGTATTACATGACCAGTCTTCAATGACTTTTTCATTCTCTATTGCTTTGTGATCTTTTCTGAGATTTGCAGCTAGATCATCGTCGTCGTCATCTTCAATAGATTTAGTGAGTGAATCAACTTCATCAAATAACACATGGATAATTTCTTCAATACACATAGTCCTCTTATTATAAACTTTATAAGCCTTACTATGTGGTGAATATCCAACTAAAACAGCCTCATCACTTTTAACATTGAATTTTCCTAGGTTATCTTTCCTATTATTTAGCACATAACACGTAAATCCAAATCTTCTTAAGTGTGCTATATTAGGCTTTCTACCAAAAATAAGTTCATAGGGGGTCTTTTTAAGAATCGGCCTAATCAAGGTTTTATTAAGAATATACGAAGCTGTGTTGACAGCTTCTGCCCAAAATTTTTGTGGTAGATTGTTGTCCACTAGCATTGTCCTGACCATCTCTTCTAAGGATCGATTCTTGCGTTCCACCACCCCATTTTGCTGTGGTGTGTGTGGGACTGAGAAGTTATGCTCCGCTCCATTTTTCCTGTAGAAGTTAATAAAAGCAACATCATCAAACTCAGTTCCATGGTCTGTTCTGATAGACACTAGTTTACACTCGAGTTTATTTTCAACCTTCCGAATGAAACTTTCAAACTCATCAAAAGTGTCACTCTTGCTAGCTAAAAAGATAACCCAAGTTTATCTAGAAAAATCATCCACAGTAACAAAAAGAAACCTTTTTCCACTATTACTTCTTACTCTCATAAGACCATAAAGATCCATGTGAATGAGTTAAAGAGGTTTTGATGTACTTACCACTCCTTTGGTCTTAAATGAAGACTTGACATAGTTACCTCTTGCACACGATCCACACAACCTTTCACTTTCATATCTCATAGAAGGAAGACCTTCTACCAGATTCAATGAGTTGAGTTTGTTGGGCAAATAGGAGCTAGCATGTCCTAGACGTTTGTGCCAAAGAAGTGGAGTATCATCTTGTACACCTAGGCGACAGAGTTTCTTCTTAGGAATTTCATTGAGAGAGATCTTGTACACGTCTTTGACTCGAGTCCCTTACAGTAGCACAGTTTCTGTATTCACACTCTTGACAGCACAATGAGTCTTAGTAAATTGCACAATATTTCCATTGTCATAGAGTTGAGAGATACTTAGTAAATTGTGCTTCAAACCTTTGATATAGAGGACATTGTCTATTGAGTATTCAGTATTAACCCTATCTTACCAGAACTAGCAATTAGTCCTTTTTCATTGTGACCAAAGGTAAGACTCTCTTCATCTGAGGCTTTCTATGAGAGGAATAATGATTTTTCTCCTGTCATGTGACATGAGCACCCGCTGTCCAAGTACCAAGTGCTGCTTTCTCTCACTTGAGCCTGCAAATATGCTTAGTTTGTTGATTTAGGAACCCATTGTTCATTGGGTCATTCTTTCTAGCATTCTAGTACTTTGGTGTTCGAAGAATAGTATAACCTGCTTTCTTTGCCACTGAAATGTTAGTCTCAAAAGTTTTAAGCATTTTTGCATAACCATTGACAACATTTCTATTACTACCACACATCATGCAAATACGATCACCAGACAAGTCAATATACTTTTTCCTCTTCCAAGGTTTCCTTCTAACAGCATCTTTTGATAGCATTTCTAGTGCACGAGTATTTGTTTTGTCTAGCAGTTTGGTTAGATCTAGTTTACCTCCAGGGAATCCAATGAATGTTTCTTTCTCTCTGTTGACACTTAGTGGTTTCAAGAATAATCCACTGGTCTCACCTGTGGGTATATCGATTCTAACATTCTTATCTCCAGTACTCGTTTCTTTAACAAATGTATACTTCATTTCTAGTCTGCAATAAGATGGATTGGTCCTTGATAATGGACCGTAACTCAATGTTCTTCTTTTTAACTTGCCTTATATCAAGTTTCAGAAAACCATTAGCAGTCATAAGTTCATCATTCATTTGTTTCACCATGCTATGATCCACTCTCAACTCAGCAAGATTTTCATCAAGAACATTTTTTACGGACAGTAATTTTTCATGCATTTCAATAAAGGTAGAAAAGATCTCAATTATACTATCCTTAGACAGAATATGCATATCACGTTTCAATGAGTTGAAATCAATATCTACCTCTTCATCCAGATCGTCATCTTCATCCTTCAAGACAATCAAACACTCTTCGGCATTATTGTCCTCATTTTCTCCTTCTTCATTTTCATCTTCACTTTCTGAGTTGATTTCATCCCAAGTCTCATATGCCACCATCATGGCTTTCTTAACGTCAGCCTCTAAGAATCTTGCTTTCCTTGCCTTTGGTGCGTCTAGCTTCCATAAGGGGCAGTCCTTTGGAAAGTGACCTGTTTTCCATATTTGAAACATTGATTAGCATTTGATTTGAATGTGGAATCCTTTGGTTTGGTTTTAGAAAACTTCCCCTTTTTTTCTTTAATTTTTTTTGCAAACTTAAGGTACTTCCTGATTAAGAAGACAAGATTATCTTCGTCAAGCTGTGAAGACTTAGGTTCAGCATCATGAGTCGATTCAACCCTGAGAGCCAGTCCTTTTCCCTTTTCTGCAGCCTCAAGCCTTCCTTTGGATGGAATTGACTCTACCAGTACACTTAAGTTATTAGTAGCTTTTTCATTCATTCTATCCTTCGCTGCTTCATGTCGGAGTGAGGGCCACACTAGGACTGAGACAAGGCCCAGACTCCTATAGGAGACAGCAGTAGGGAACTTTCCACAATGAGCGAAAGCCTGACGGAACAATGCCGCGTGGAGGTAGAAGGCCCATAGGTCGTAAACTTCTTTTGCCAGCATTGTATTGTGTCTATGTAGCGATTGGACAGAAACACTCAACTGTGGCACAATTAGTTCAAATTCAGAAGTGAATGCTTTGGAATATTCCATTCTTGTAGCAGCCATTGCTTTAGATCCTGCTCCTCTATAATTTCTGGCCCCATATTGCCTTCCTCTTTGACTTAAAAATGTCCATCCAAGATGGTTTAAGTCAAAGTCTAAGTGAAATCAAGAAGATGCCAGGACTCAGAACGAGCACTGGGAGGACGACTTTTTTGTCTAGACTAGACTTTTCTATGAAAATGGAAGGACTCACTATTTGGTTCATAGCAGCATAAGGAGTTCTTTTTACATGCTATGCTATCCTCGGTAACGATATCATCATCAGAGATGAGTGGATGGCTGAGTGTTATCACGAGCTAATGTCATATTTGATTGAGTTCTTTCCTTCTGTGGGTTTGACTCATTTTTATAGTTTCTCATTCCATTCCTCCCTCCTAAAATTCCCATCTCATAAGAGAAGAGAAAGCCACCTCTTCCTAACCCTTTTTTTTTATGGGTTAACAATTTCATCCAATTACAAACTACACAAAAGTTATCCCTTTTTTTATGGGAATTTACCCATCATATCTAGAAGGAAAACCAATACAGAAGTTGCTTTCTTTTCGAGTAGTTTTGCAAGAAAACAAAAGTATGCGCGTTAGTCATTGCATCATGGCGCTGAAGAAAATTCTCATGAGTTAACAGTTAGCCAATCAGATCATCAATTTTCATCACTTTTAGATCTTTGGCTTTCAGTATTGCAGTGACCTTTGGCTCACATGATCTTGACAAACTTCTCAGAATCTTTCTAACCTGATTTTCCATGAAAATAGCTTGTCCCAAAGAATCTAACTCATTTACAATGTCAGTAAATCTGATGTACATCTCAGAGATATATTCATCTTTTTTTATATTAAATAATTCATATTTTGAGTTTAAAAGGTCGATCTTGGAACATTTTACCTGATTGGTACCCTCATATGTGACTTGCAGCTTGTCCCACTCTCCTTGATAGATTTGTATGTTGAGACTCTGTTATATTCCTTTGCAGACAATCCCCATATGAGTAATTTCTTAACTTTGGCATTCTTTTCCATTTTGTTGAAGTCCGTTTCATCGTATCTTTCTTCAGACTTGACCACTGTCTCACCTTTGTCATTCTTGTACTCAATCTTGAGTGGACCAGATCTTATGATTTGCCAGAGTTAAAAATCTTCAACTTGTATGTATGTTTTCATTCGCTCCTCCGAGTATGAGTAATAACTTCCATCGAAAAGAGGTGGCCTTTGAGATGACAGACCTTCTCTTAATTCCAGTGAAGACATTGCTGATCTCCTTCTCACGTGGTTAGCGTTTAAGAAGTCAGGCCCTGATATCAATTGTTAGTTCCCAATCACATAAATACTTGAGGGGGGGGGGGTTATTGAGGATTTCAAGTTTTAACTTTTTTTCACAAACAATGTACTGAAATTATAATGTACCGGTTCTTTGTCATGAATTGGTTCAAGTTTAATACAAGTTTCGGTTTTGCAAACCTTGACCAGTGCGAAAAAGTAAATAACACCAAGGTTTATACTGGTTCGTCCCCGACTTGGTCAAGGATTTACATTCAGTGTAGAGGCACAACAATGTACTATAATTATCCTAAGTACAATCTATCACCTCTACTTATAGACTCCTACAAGACTCACTTGTAAACACACTTACAAGTTCGTTTCCCCTAATCTACCCTTAGACTAGTGAAACTCCAAGTACAGACACTCTCGTAGTGGCTGTAAACGCCTAAACAAACCTAGGCCAAGGTTCTCTAAGCAACAAAACACTCCACGAGTGGTGCTGAACACATCAACAAAAGTACAGACTCAATGAATGACTTTAGATTTGATACTTCCATTTTCATCAGCATAAATATGAGCACTAATAGGTTCGAATTAACCTTTTTTTTCTTTTTCAAAACAACAAACCTCTTGAATCACAGGAAGAATGGTTTTCCAAGACACTTAAAAAACCTTGTACGATTGAGAATTTGTGATTCGATGCATAGAAAAACGTTTTCCACTCTTCTCATATAGTAAACGAAAGAGAGTCATCATGGAGATGTGGAGAACGTGGGATAAAACCAGCACAAGACTAGTTCAAAAAACAGTTTACCTATATCCCTAAAAAGTAGGATAAATTATAAAAACAATCTAATTGGTCGAATATATTTCTCCACGAAGTAAAAAATATTTTCCTGATAAAAGATTTGATTTTCGAATAACAGAAAATATTCAGTACAGATATTCAGTGAAAAATCTGTTTTAAAACCTTATCCAAAAATCAAGGATTCTATTACAGAACTGTGTTTGTACCAAGAAGCAGTTCTTTTCAAAGACGAGGTTCATCATAAAAACAGAATAAGATAGATCCAAATCCCTGAGTGCTCATAGCTATGACTTGACTGACTAAATAAAAGTAACAACATGTTTATAATGCTAATGACACTACATGACAGTACTGCAGCTTCCATCTTGTAGTTCCTATGCATTGCCTTCGAGTTGCAATCTTGAGGTTGAAATTCCGAAATCCACTTCTTGCATTGGCTTAAAGTTTTCTCTTGATATCAACCTCTGCACATAGACATATTGACAGACATAAGTGCATTTGCCGTTTGTCATCATCACAAATCACAAGGTTCAACACAAACCTTGAAGCTGTTAATTTTTTCATGTTTGGTGAAGTTTATGAAAGCAAAGAGATGTGTGTTGTTGATAGGGGTGAACAAAAATATTCGAAAACCGAATGATCGAATCGAACCTAACCGAAAAATTGAATTGGGTTCGGTTACTTCGGTTTTCGATAATTCGAGTTTCGATATTTCGGTTATTTTAATAATTTCGGTTTCGGTTTTGGGTTTCAAAAAAAATTCGGTTCATCGATTAACCGAATTAACTAAATTTCTCTTTTTTAACCCTTTTTTCTTTTTTTAATGATTTATTTATGAGAGAATTATTTATTGGTCATCAAAACCTAAAATATTTATCAATTAATCATATCCCATTATCTTACTTACCAGTCATCTACCAAAAATAAAATACTTCAATTCAATAAAAAAAAAGATAACAAATAATTCCTAAAATCAAACAAATAAGATCATCTGGTACTTAATAAGTTAAAAGTGGCTTCTTGATAAATAAGTTTCAAAAATAAGATTTATTGATAATTTACAGTTTTAGTTTTCTAATTTCTCTTATTGTTATATGAAAGAAAGTGCTTTTTAATGCAAAATTGAATGCTTTGTATTCTCTGTATAATGCTTTTATAAATTTATTTTTGATATTAATTTTCTAAATAGTTTTTATTATATACGGAGGATTTTTTTGTTATTTTTTTTATTCATCATGAAATTCGATAAAAAAACCGAAACTGAACCTAACCCGAATATTATTTCAGTCAAACAAAACTGAAAAACGGTATTAAATTCGGTTCGATTTTGATTTTGATTTTTTAAAAATCCAAATAGCTTTTCGATTAACCAAAACCGAAATTTTTTCGCTAAAAAACCGAATTCTCACCCCTAGTTGTTGATGTTGGTTTATAGTACTAAATAAAATATTATTGCATAAGTTGTATTTAGATCGCCTAACGTAGTACCTCCCTTTAAGGAGCGATGTCAACTTAAAAGTTTAGCGGTCCTACGTCACGTAAAACATATTAGGATCGGAAAGCCTACGTTTGTTAGTAATCAGGGGGCAGGAAAGCCACGCTAAAATGTCTAGGGTTGGCGCAATCCGCTTTCTGCATATGCTTGAATAAAAGCATCTATATTGACCATCTCTTGAGAGGATTTCAACTATATTTTCGTGGTATGAGATCGAAATGCCCGTTGCGGATCCTAGCTAGAGCTAAGAAGATCCTGCCTTGATATTTGATACAACCATCAAGCTACATGGATAAGTCTTTGCATAGCGTGCATTATATGGTTATGATTTCGCTTGTTCGTCGAAAAGAGGGATCTAGGCTAGATTGTGAGGATTAGCCCATGGCTAGTTGATAGATAACTTCATTTTGTAGCTTTCATATAATCATTTGCTAATTATCAAAAGCAAGTGTGCGTCACAAGATCTTGCTAGGAAAGATGGTAGATTGTGTGTGGGCACATAACAAATTGACGTCTTAGACTTCAGAACATATCTGGCGTATATTTCATTTTCTGAAGCAATTTAATATCTTTAAACAATGGAGCACAAAACTTAGCTCACAAGGTGCAGATATATTGTTGCGGCAGGGTAGCCAGTCAAATATCTTTCTGGAGGGTAGTCCCCCTACATCATTCGCACAAGTTGTCGCAGTGTATAATGAATATTATTGGTGAAGGTCGCCTCTCTTCAGGATAACAAATCCTTCGAATTGCTGACTTTTTTAACACAGAGTGCGGTACTGATATTCCTCGTGCATTCTTGTTACCTTAAACCTTCTTATTTTTATGTTCAGTCTGTTATCGGTTAATGAGTATGAAAATACACATAATTTTCTAAACTAATTTCCTTTATTTATATGTTTGAAGTCATGTTTCTTTATTTTTAACTTGGTTTTGTGTATTGGACGTCGATACTGCTTTTTGTATAGTTTTCATTCAGATTTGACCATGTGAGGAGAGGTGTTTGTTGTCTATGAAAATGATACGAAATGGATCAAGGCATTGTTAATGATTTTAAAGAATTTGATGAAGTTTAAAAGTGTTTTGATGAAGTTTCTGATGATGTTTTGAGTTATGAAGATGTTCTTAATGCATATGAAAACGTTTGTGATTGTTTCGGATCATTTCGAAACTGTTTTGGTGTTTTTACAAGGTATCATGATCATTCCAAGGCTCATCACGATCATTATAGATGAAGAAAATTGTCCAGTGAAGGCTTTGACGTTGACGACCCTTGTCACAATCGATCATGATAGCAATTTTATCGAGATTTTCTCCGGATTTCTTAGAGTTTTATTATTTTTCTATAAATACATCACATTAGGTTCATTTTAGAGAGTTAGCTGCCGTATTTCATTGTTCTTTTAAGGTTTAGATTAGATATCAAAGCACTTTTATTCTTCGTTCATCTTGCTCGGATTGGATTTTTAGAGTTTATATCTTTGGATTATCAGTTTGAAGATATTTTTTATTGGATCGTAAGTACTTTTGTTGATCATTTATGTATTTTAGTTATTTAATTTAATCTATGTTGATCATGATGATTACTCTTGCATATTTATCAATATTTCTGTTGCTTTCCAATATCATGTTTGAGTAGATTAGTTAGTAGGGAGTTTTTCACAATGACGAAGCAAAAGGATTATGAGATTTGTGATATCTATCAAATGAATTACATTTGTTTTATATGAATGTTTTCAGAGATTGAAACTTTAACATAGTTGATGCATGTCTTTATCTAGATTGACTACCTAGTTAACATTATACATTGACTATACTAAAAATTAACTTATGATTTCTGTCTAAACTATCCACTTATATGTTGTTATAGGTTGATTATGCTAAAGATTCAAACTATTTTGGTCACATGAAGTAGTTACTACGTATATTATAGACCAATCTATCGTGCTATAGTCTAATTACGATCTTTTGATATGTGAATGAGTAAACCAAGTTATCTTGCTATTTTATTCATGTTTGATATGTTCCTCAATTGATTAAATTATCTATTTTAATGTATTCATGTTATCATGGTAAGTAGAATAGATGATTAATTTAATCATTCAAACTATCTTGGTAATTGAAATACTTGAGAAGCTGATTAAAGGTATCCCCGTTATTACAACCAAACTATTCATCTATGTCATAATTCATTATCTTCAGTTTCAAAGATTAATCTTTAAGCAGAGTAAAATTATGAGAATCCTTCCTACATTTATTTTCAATAGTTATAACTCCGTTAAACAATCCATTGTAATTACTCTAGTTATTTAATTAGTTCTTCCAGTTTTAATTATTAATTTGCAATTCAAATATAAACAACCCCCCCCCCCCCACCTCCCAACACATATATAAGTTTTAGGTTAAGTAATCTAAGGACCTGAAAAATTTCATAAACTTTAGTTTCACGATAATTAATGTGAATATTAAATTCTCGTACGTTATAATTTATTTTTACGAGGCTTGTTTGACGATATAATAGCGAAAGAATAAAAAAATATGAAGGAAATGTCACCCTAATATGCAGATACGGAGAAATATGATCTTAATACAAAAATATCGTATTTATACGAAAATGACCTAAACCTAATTTTGGCACTTATTTTCTTTTACGTAAATTTCTACTCCATCTAAATTAAATTAATTATCCACTAATTATCCACTTAAATTATTTTAATCAATTTAGTTTTTTATAGATACAAGCTCTTTTCTTCATGAAAATTTCTTATAAACACAAAACAAAAATCTCATTACCATAGACCCGACCACGGTTTGGTTTTGAACCGAAACCGAACTATAACCGAACCGTCGGTTCAAGAACTGAACTGTGGTGGAATCGGAACCTATAGAAAGCGAAATCGAACCGCTAAATATTAGTTCAATTTAGTTTTCACCAAAAGCAAAACCAGAATCGTCGGTTCGGTTCGGTTCCAAATCTAGTATTTTTTCCCAAAAACGTGGAAGTATTTTCCCCTAATTTGTTTCTCTTCCAAATTGATGACTACTGATTCATTCTTTGTTATGTCTATTCAGTCAAAACACCTTATATTTTCATCCATTCATTTTTCGTTTATATTGGATCACATCTTAAGATGAATATTAAGTATAACTTTATAATACGATTATATGAGTTTTGATATTTTCCGTCTTACATCATATTTTAAATATATTTTCTTTAAATAAAAGTTATTTTGTGCGTATTTTATTAACAAAATCATGTAAAAGACGCAAAGAAGTAACAATGAAATCATGACCAACTTAAACCGGAATCAAAACCGACATTGAAACTGAAACCGTCAGTTTCGAAACCGAACTAAAAGGTTTAGATTTCAGTTTGTCCTTTTATTAAATCGGAACTGTGGTCAGGTGTGCCTTACCATGCAAGATTACAGTTAAGCAAGAGAAGAGAAAAAGAAGAAGTTTGAGGAGAAGAGAAGAAAGTAGGTGGTAAGACGAGTACGACGAGGATCCTTCATCGTTATTAAGAGAAGATGATCGTCTTGATTAAAAATTTCATAGAAAACTATATACTCTTTGATAAATTTTGATATTAATATATGTTAAATTCTCACATATGTAGTTTCTAATGAAGTTAAAAAAATCATGATTTAAAATTGTGAATCTTATAAATCAAAATGTACGGATATGTCAATCTATAAAAAATTGATTACAGGGATGACTTTATGGCTTGATATGAAATTATATATTAGGCTTTATTAGACCAGCCTTATATACCTGGAAAGGCATGAAAGTCTACTTTTCAGAACATTTTATAAATAACTATTTGAAATTGTATGTAGAGAGTTATGAGTTAATTAGTGAAATAAGGTCAAACTATCTGAACTAGCAAAAAATATGAACTTGAACTAATTAACTGCTATTATTGGTAAGGTTTTATGATGAAAACTTTAATTCATTGACAATATTATGCAGTCTAGTATATGTATAATTTTATAAAATAATTTTTGGAGTTGTATACAAAAAATTATAGATTGAAATACATTCAAAGATCATGTTGGACAGAACTCAGGATGCCCGTTCCGGAGGCCGGGATGCCGTCTCAGAACCTTTTGAACTGAGAATGATCATTTTGACCCCAAAATAACTCCAAATATTCACAAATACCTATAATGATATTCAATATATAAAATCATCATTATGGACAATCAAAATAAGTATCAAAGGCTTATACAAAATTCAGCATCACCTCATAATAATAATATGACCTTTTTTTCAAAAAGTACGAACAAATATGTTTAACTCTGTAACGTGAATAAACATTCACAAGGAAATATATTAATATGTGAATCCTAATATGTTATAAGAGTTGAAGACGTTGCCTGTTGACACATAAAGAAAAAATCGAGCGCGTGTGTGTGAAAAGCGGTGTAAAAAGATAGCGTTTATATTCATTGTATGTGACGTTGTGTATTATTATACCGTAAGTATAATAATATGCATTAGAATCTTTGGGTAAAGTCACTAAATGTGGCTGACATAAAATACTGACTGCAACTGCTGTGTATTGTGATAAGATGATATGTGTGTTTGTGTTATGTCTTGATTACTGGTATAAAGAGCATGAGGTAGTAAAAGGAGTGTAAATCCATAATTGATGAGATAACTCCGTAGTATAAAACACAAAAAATGTTGTGTCTGTCATATGTGTTATACAGGAATTGATGGTAACATTGTTTCATTGACCCCATGAGGTCATTTTGGTATGAGAAAAACTCACTGTACGAGACCCTAGGTTCCGGTTTGGCTGATCCACTTTTGCGGATGTCACTTTAACTAAAGCTGAATAAAGCTTGATAAGTTGAAATTAAATAAGTCTTGCCAAGGATACAATTATAACACTGAGGGTATTTATTGTTTGTCTTCACAGTGTTTTTGAGATGATAGTTGTGTATACTGGATTGACATAATAGTTTCAGAGTGTTGGAGTAAAGGATCTAAGTGATCATTTTCTTTTTGTTTTCTTATCTTTTTGCTCTCGTGTAACCCTGATAATGGGACCGACACGTTATTGAGTTCATATTCCTCACGGTTATTATTTTTTCTATGTGTTTTTCCTCTTCTCTGTATTTTCAGGAGTCAAAGACGACGGACAGGTGTGATATAGGTTATAATACTCATATGCATCTACTGTATTATAATTATGGATTAAGTAAAATATGTAATAAATGAGCAGTTTTCGCTGTATTAGATAACAATATTGGTTTATGTCTAAGTGGATTTTATTTATTTCTATACTTAAATCGGTTAAGTATTTTTTGCCTAACTGGGATATTGGGACTCAGCGTCAGTGACGTCATTTGTATTAGTATATGAAAAATCGGGACGTTACGGTAATTAATGAATCGTACATTACATCTCTCTGTGGGATTGACCCTCTGCTCATTCTATTTATATTAATATTTTAAGTGAGGAATAATCTGACGTGTCCGTAACAACATGCATCAAGATTTTGGTACCGTTGTCAGGGAAACGATAATGTCTCAAATAATTTTAAGTGATCATTTGGATTTTTAATTATTTTATTAAAGCTATTTTTATTTTCTCTTTTACCCTTCGTCATTTAATTTTATTTTTATCAAAAACTAACAATAATAAATATAAATAAAATAAATATTTTTAATTTTTTTTCAAGTTTTCATAAAAATTAGTTGAATTGTTTTTAATTTTGATTTTTTATTCCCAATCCTTTTTCACCATCATAAAGAAGAAATGACGAATAATGCAGGAAATATTCCAAACAATGTTAATAATAATGCAAATCGTACTCTACATAAGTTTTTAGCTCCAACAATCGAGGACGAACCTCTTTACATTATTCTTCTTGAAATTAATGTATCTTTCAAATTATGAAAAAATACATAGAATTCTTTTAAAATATCCTAGATTTATACTTAAATTCTTGAACTTTAAAAATAGACAAATATCTATATGATCTAAATATCAATATTAAATTTTTTATCCAATTTAACAGTTTGTTTGTGTCATGTGTCAATCACATACATTGGAGGATCAAAAACCATTTGTTTAATCAATTTTTTTACCAATTTATCCCCTCTCCCTCATTAAACGTAATTCACCCTCATCTATCATCTTCAATCTTTGAAACCTGGAAATCTCTTCTTCCCCATTCCTCATCCTTAAACCACCAAATCCTGTCAAGCCCCATCATCCATTTTTTAATCTACTATATTTAGGAAAAGCATATTGAAAAATTGTTAGGCGTTAATGGAAGTTGAAATGAGAAAATTGGAGAAGTTAAATGGCGAAAGAAGATCAATCAAATTTGACTCAAGAAAACTAATTGAAGATCTTCAACTTTCCACAAATTCAGCAACAAGCAGAACAAACCTCTGAGAAGGAGACAACAATGGTGTCCAAAACCTTATCACTCTCCACTTCCCACCTTAGGACCACCACACTTATAAGAACTCAAATTCATCAAAACTCATTTCCCCTTTCACTCCCCAAGCCATTCTCCCATTCCATTTCCTCACATCTTCACCTCAAGGACTCGCCTTTTGGACTCCAATATGGAACTGCCGACCGAATCTAACAGTCCCCAGATACTGATTGCAAGAATACGAGGCTGTCACTGTGTCCATTTAACACCAGATTCTACTTCCAACCAGATGCAAATCTCGATCTCTGAGATCTTTGTTGATCCGCCATCTATGGCACCACCACACTTCCCTTGCTGTAGAATTACATGGAAGCATCAGCGGATTTCGTCGTCGTTGATTCGAGACGCTGATGCAATTCCAACAATTTCGGCCAACAAATCGATGCAAATCTCCTCTACGTTTTCGCACCTGAGTTCGACCAACAATTTTGATTCTCCCTTGCAATGTTTTGAATTGGTCACAGGGACATTTATGAGATTTCCATCTTTCTGTTTAACGGAAAATCTAACTGTGGCATTCTGGTCCCAAAGATCAAGGGTCTTATGCCTATTATTTAAGTCGGGATGTTTAAGTGTAAATCGGGGATAATTCGCGGGGATTATATATATTTTTCCTTCAAATTAAATTTAACCTTTTTGAATAAAGTACGAGTTTAACTGGATATGCTGATGGAGATCCTTATGGACACATAAAAGAGTTTATGTTGTTTGCAAATCTAATAGAAAAAATGACGTCATTGTTAAAACAATGAAATTATGTGCATTTCTTTTTAATTTATAAGGCTATGCTAAGCATTAGTTATGTGATTACCTTCTAATTGTATGATTATTTGGACTGAAATGCAAAATTTATTCTTAAAAAAATATTTTTCATCTTCTCGAACTACTAATTTTAGAAAGAAGATTTCTGAAATCAAGCAAAAGTTAGATGAAGGATTGCATGAATATTGGAAAAGATTTAAGAGATTATGTTCAAACTGTCCTCACCATGGCTTTACTGAAAATTTGCTTATTCAGTATTTTTTATGAAGGAATGCTACTGGAGGAACGTCATAGAATTAATTCTTCTAGTTGTGGTGCCTTAACTAACAAGACTCCAGTAGAAGCGAGGTCGATTGAGATTTCTGGGCAAACTTCTCGAGATTATAGTTCAAGAGATGACATGAAAAGAGAAAGTGTAACATTATGGAACTTCCCAAGACATTATCGTCGCTAAAAATAAAAATTCTTAGTAAGGTTATTACAATCTCATAGTGGTTTAGGCCTTAAAAACAAAAAAAATTACATCCAACATCAAAAATTACATCAATAGTCTTAAATGTCACTTCACCATGCCATACATATGGTGGCGGTTCAAAGACGCTACAAAAGGTATAAAAACCGCTACCATAGATCTATAGTAGCGGTTTGGAAACTGCTATCTAAACCATCATCGCCATAGCCTATCCCAGCGTTTGCGTTGGTTATGATGATGCTTTGTAAAACCGATAGTATAACCATTTACGGTAGCGTTAAAAACGCTTCCTTTGATTCTATGGGAGCATTTCAAAACACTACAATAAACTCTATGGCAACATTTAAAAATGCCACCGTAGATCTTTGTTGGCGGGAAAACTCCGACAACGAAAGACCTCCCCGACGATCGACGATCGATCGGCAGTGGCTGAACCTCCAATGACTGGCCGGCGGCAAATCTCTGTCAATGAATTTTAATAAAATAATTTCTATTTTTGTATTTAGGACAATTCGAATCGAGAACTCAACATTGTTAGTGTCGTGCTAAACCATTTGCGCTATGAAATTTTATTAGTTTTTTTTCTGAAATCGAATTATTTTTTTTCCCATTAGCAATAATTACGATCAAATAACTATTATAGCATTTGGAACCGCTGTTATAGATGTCTCTATGGTAGTGTTTCTAAAGTGTTGGAAAACAACCGCTATCAAATTGATCTATTGCAAGAGTTTAACAAAGGTAGCGGTTATAAAAACGCTACAATAGTTTTATCTACGACTTTTTCGACAAAAACCAATGATAGCACTTCAAAATCTATGGAGACGGTTGAAAAATGCTATCAGAAAAGGGTATAGCTGCGTTTTGCATAAATGCTACAAAAATAAAAAAGACTACCAAAGACCTAACATGTTGTAGTGTGTCTCGCAACAGAAGATAAAATAAATTCTATAAATAACGTTAGATAATTATTCCGTATTAAATAAAGTCCAACAAACTAAATACAATGCAATAAATCTCGCTCTAAGTTGTCTCATTATCCGTTTTTAACAAATCTGAAATGACATAGTAAATCGTGAGCCAAAGAAGCAGTAACACCATAAGCCCTATTTCATCAAGGCGATTAATGTAATTGCAATGGATTACGTTAAATCCGCACACCATCATGCATATAACTGCATCAATCACTCGCAAATAAGATTATAGCACATCAAATTGTGTGGGGTCCTAAACAGGAATAAATAAATAATAAATCATAACATGAAGAAAATCCAAACAATAAAATCATCTCATTTAGTTATAATTTACGTTACATCATTTTAATTTCTCAACCGATCCATTTATTAGTATTTGCCTCTGCCATCTCCATCTAGTGTTGTCAACAATCCGTCCGGCCCGGCCCATCCGGAATTTGTCCGGACTCGGCCCGGCCCATTACGCATTGGACGGGCTTTTCGAAGCCCGGCCCATGGAGAAGGGCCGGACCGGACATTGTTTCAGGCTCTCAAAGTCCGGCCCGGCCCGATCCGGCCGTGGTCCGGACTTTATCCGGCCCGGCGGACGGACGGGCCGGCGGACGGGCTTTAGCCCGGCCCAGGAAAAGGGAAAAAAAAAGAGGAAGATATGGAAAACC
>JAOVYX010015686.1:0-27002 GCA_035668315.1 Drosera spatulata | reverse complement strand
CCCCCCCCCAAGAAGCAAAAAACATTATCATTGATGAAGTTCAAAAATAAAGAACTCAAAGGGAGTAAAAGATAAATACATAGCACCGACAAGTTAGGATGCTTTCAGAATCTCAAGATGATCACCAATTGAAAATCCAACGAACCAAACTTTATCAAACCAAATCACCCCACAGAAATGTCAAATTACGAACAAAAAAAAGTGCAGAAGTGACTCATGCAATTTAGTACCAATCACATAGGAAGTAGTTTTCTCTTTCACGTATACTCACCATTGTTTGCTTGACAATTACGACAAGTGAGGGAGTTGAAATATAATCCTATAAATTCACATTGCATATCACGTAACTAGAATTAAAATCATTAAAACTCCAGCATGGAGCCCCGGGCAAGCACTTATGCAATCGATATGCATGTTACTGTGACATAAATTTTCTCAACATTAAATCCAGCTAATTGTCATTGAACAGCAACAGCAAAGAGAGCCATATAACTCACCTTGTAGATCCACACTGTGAGTATAGGCACCATGTCCTCCTTTGGAACAATCAGCAGAGGGTAGAGCATTGAGGAACCATGGAAGCTTCTCCCTGAATTGCAGTGTACTAGGTCGGTCATTGATCAAATCCGAGTGACGAAAGCACTGACAGACCACCAAAATATCGAGTGTCCGTCAACCAACAGATTTAAAGCTCAAAAGACCCTCCAATACAATGTTCGACAGACAAAATCCTACAAGTATTCACAGAGCTGAAGATTAAGCAAGAAGATGCAACTCAAACTAAAATAATTTGAGTTGAAAAGTGAAATACCGTTGTACAATCTTTACATAATCCATCAAGGCTACAGAGAGTTTGACCAGGAGCACAACATGGAGGCTGTCATGACATAAAGAACATAAAAAAGAGTGAGCATCTCTGATCCTTTCTAGATAAAGCTAGCAAGAAAAACTGGATAAGTTCGGAAACAGCAGTTCCGGTTATATTTTTGCAAGCTAGCTGGTCTGAAAGCTGGAGTGTACTCCAGCCCCATCGCTAGCTGCAGGCACGTGCTAGTTCCAAGCTAGATAATGATAGTGCCCCTTCAACCAATAACCTTATTTCCGACTGCCAACCTCATGGATACCGGTGAACGTAAATGACCATCATCCCAGATAAGGCTAAGGAACAGCAAACTTAAAAGCAAGAAAATTCCAGTGCTGGGTTAGATTTTAAAGAGAATTGAATTTTCAAATCGTCAACCTGGTCAGCTGGTGGACAAAAACTTCCATTAGTGAACTTCCGGCAGCAACCAAAAGCTTCCGGAGATAACCATACTAAGAAGTCATCAAGCCATGAGGCTGCTGGTTTGGCGATGTAGCTTGATTCTGAGATCAAGGATGCTCTAGAGATCTGTAGCAATGACACATCACAAACAAATCGAATAGGGATAACCATTGTAGGTTTCAAAGGTCCAAACGGACACACAGTTTTAAGTAATATGTTAAACATGATACATTTTGTTGCAGGTAAAATGAGGAATTTAACAGGGAGAGAACAGTCAACCATTAAACGCAACAGACCTCGGTTAGAAGAGAATTTGAATCACACTGGCTGATAGAGCACAACTGATTTGTTTGTCTTGATTCTGAGCTGGAATGAAGGAATAATCAGGTCAAATGAGCACAAAAGAAAGATCACATGCATAGCAGAGCCACCAAGACATGCAAACATTACATATAGATTTTAGACCTTTCGTTGCTTAAATCTTTAGTAATTACTAGCTTTATACAACACTTAAATTTGGTGGTGAGGTCCTGGATCCGTGCAGCTATGTTAGATAACCAAACTGGTCCTATGTGATACTGTTGGCATTCTGATGAAAAGGATAAGTTGGTCCTTATCATGTTAGACATTGACGTTCTTTAAGCTCTGTTTCCTGCACTATAGCATCACTAGCAATGCTTTGAAAGGTGCAATGCGTGATAAATCTAGTCTACTCTTCAAAGCCCAACTATTTCACGACCGTCTCCTGCTAACCATCATGCTTGTGTACAGTAGTGACATAAAAAACTAACCCCAATCACCAAACTATATTAGAAAACTAATTCATATATGTAAGCGATTCTACAGAAGTATACAGCCAGAGACTACCTATAGTTGAAGTTCTTCACAACAAAGTAAAGCGGTGGCCCAATCCTGAGATACTCAGTAATATTGTCGAAATATCCCTGTGAGGCTTAAAAAAGTCCAACCGTCAATACATTTATGCTACAGGAGAAAAGAAAAGAAGGGAGAGAGAGAGGACAAAGGGAGGGAGGAAGAACTAAGACCTGGAGATAAGAGTCTCGAGGAAGGACCAGCTGTTGCTCAAGACCCGGTTCAATTCTTGTACATAATGCCTGAAGATGAGTAGATGACACTTGCAAATGTTACCGCACTACAGAAACAACTAAAAAAAGGTAGATATACTGCCAAGGTAGAACAACAATGATGCAGAAACAAATAAGTTCTAAATTTTGCATTTTCCGTGGTAATGGTTTAATTTTCCTTGAGAATATATTCACCTAAAAGTTTTTGCATCAAACAAAGGAAGAACATTATAAAAATAAAAGCGTCAGAACTTACAATGCTAGCCAAAGTAAGAGCAGTAAAGACAGATAAAACCATGATTTTTACTCCCCAGAGACTCAGCACCGGAGCTTGGATCTCCTAAAAAAGGAAAATAAAAGTCGGTCAATCACAAGACACAAATCAACTTAAGAAACTAGACAAATAGGACATCCACAAATCAAACTACAAGAAGAACCCATTTGGGTCCCAAAAGCTCATAAAAGAAGAATATCCCGTTCATGTAGGGTGTGACTCACATTATGCATCTATCAGGGCATTATAACTCGATGATGCTGACTACCTAATAAAATAATTCAATGGCGATGACCATGTATTAAGATTGAAGGCAAATATAACATTGGGATACCTTCATATAACGAGCCAGTATGCCATCTTTCATATCTTTTTTCTGACCACCACCTACACAATCACATGCCACCTAGCATTGTTAAAAGGAAGAGAAAGCAGAATCTCATCAAAATGCAAATATGTAGCTCCTAAGATATATGATGAAGTACCATATTCACCATTTGCAGAAGATGGGATCTTTATACATGGGAAACAATCAATCCTATTGTCCTCCACCCTCAAAATGTCAAATACTATCAATGCAACAAAAGCCGTGACTTGCAGAAGAAAATCCAGAAGAACCGCCAGTGCTGCGAGCAAAAAGAAGAAAGCATAAAAAAATTAAGTCATTGATAGAGAAACCGCAATGAAACAAACTATTAACATACATAAATAAGACCAAAAGAAATGTTAACCTGCAAACATGGAGAAGACACGGATGGCAGGCATTGGAATGATACTCCCAACTGCAAAAGCAAGGACTTCTGACAGACTAGCTAGCGTGATAGATGGCCCAACTTCTGATAGTGCATTGCCTATACGCACCTCCAGTGGCAGCTCTAGTTCTTGTCTCTTAACAGCGTGAACCAATATGCACATGTTATCCACTCCAACCTGGCAAACAATTCAAGGGACTAGGTTATACCCTGAAGACCAGATTTGACTCCCATTAGGGAAAATTCGAGCTTTAGATGAAAATCTTATGGAACATTGGAAAAATAGTAGTGCAAGGAACTACTCAACCAAAATAAAAATCTGCAAGCACTA
This sequence comes from Drosera spatulata, assembly GCA_035668315.1. Lineage (NCBI taxonomy): Eukaryota > Viridiplantae > Streptophyta > Magnoliopsida > Caryophyllales > Droseraceae > Drosera > Drosera spatulata. The sequence goes on along the minus strand of JAOVYX010015686.1, from coordinate 23,296 downwards.
TTAGGATTTCCAATGTCGCATTGACAACAATTACATTTTTAGGCATTCCTCTCAACACCCTTAAAGGAAAGGTATTGATGCTCCCTACCCACCTCTGCAGAAAAGAGATCAGTTATGTGACTTTGCCACTAAACCGTCATCTGGAACGTCTCACATGAATTTCCACTGAGCCCTGTATCCTAAACAAGATGATAGAACTACAGGCAAATAATATACGATGGCTATGATCTTGTAGAAGCTTGGCATCTCTATCTGAACACAACCTATATTTTGGAGATTTTGATCCTAACTTTCTTGGCTAACTCCACCAATTAAGAATATCATAAGTTCTAGCCTGCCTTTCCTAGTCTTCTCAGTCGATTGGTTTCACGAGTAGAACTACAAGCAGTCTAAAACTTCGATTATCATACCTCACCATCATGTTCTCATACTAGTGACAGAGACTAGGATCTGTTGCAATTAAGTTAGAATCATCTTATCTCTATCTTCCAGCCACAAAGACTTTGTTACGATTTCAACATATTTATGTTCACCTGATCTGATCTAGCAATATTTTTATGGCAGTTCTTGAAGGAGAACTCCTTTCTGCTGTAAGACCACAGACATTGACACTGACACACAGAAAAGGAAAGGAAAGAAAAGGAAAGCAACTGAAAGGAAAAAAGGTAGACAACTCTTTAGCACTAAATTAGCCAATGATGTTTAAGACTCCAATTATTTGGATAATTGAATGTTCACTTGTCATTTTGCTACACCTTCATTTATCCCCTTTTCAAAAATTACATCAGCTGCTAAGTGAACATATAAAGAACCTCTTAAACCCATGGATTATAATCATTAAAACCAAATTCACAATAAACTACTGAAATTGAGTATAGCAGCAAGCAAATGGATTACAACTTACAGCAAGGACGAGAAAAGGAATGACTTCCATTATGATCAGTGTAGATTTCACCCCAATAGCACTGAAAAATCCAACTGATCCTAGCACTGAAAGCATGACCAGCACAACTCCTGAAAGGCCGAGCAAAACCTGAACGCAGAAAAACACAGGGGAAAAATACGGACAGGATGTTATATCATGTCAAAGATAGAGCATGTCACAACTGAATGAGAGCAAGAACACGTGGTATCATGAGATGAAGAGTTAACGACCTGCAGACAAGAAAAAACGAACTGTTCATTGTTTAAGTACAACCTAGCCATCATCAGCACGCTCAAGAAATGCGAAATGTAAACAGAAGTGCCCATGATGAACAAAGAGAGGGCAGTGCACAGTGTAGTGTATAACAGATGCAGGAAAGTACGTTCCTAAATTCGTATCCCCCACCAAGTTGTTTTGTAAATGAGTAGTTTATATAGTTTAAATAATGGAGAAGCATTGGAGAATGTCACTTTACTTTAATTAACACAAGCCCCCGCTTCTAAACGAATCACATCTTCTATTGTCCTTCAGGAAAAAAAAGTCACCGAAAATTTGAACAATTAAGAAACAACATGCATAGATAGGTACCAAAATAGGTAATGACTTGGATTATAAAACCTTCATGCTAACTTCCAAGAAACCATAGGACAACCAGCCATGTCTTGGGTCAATCAGGAATTCCAAGATGATAACAACAAAAATTCAAGCCTTTATCTCATCAAGTGCGGTCGACTACATGATACGACGACGTCATTCCAATCTGTCATGTACATCATCTTCTGTAAGATTAAGATAGGCCATATCATACTTCAAGGTTTCTCTCATAGTTTTTTTAGATCTTCATCGTCCTCTCTCGAGATGTAACTCCCAAATTTCACATCTTCTAACAGAAGCTGTGATTGGTTTGCGTTTCACATGACCATACTATCTTAGTCGTAACTTCCTCATTTTATCTTCTACTGGAGCCACAACCGCTTTTTGTCTGATAACTTCATTCGTATCATATCTATTCTTGTATGTCCACACATCCATCTTAACATTTTCATCTCATTTACACTCATCTTCTGTACGTGCTGCCACTTAATTGCTCAACATTCTGACCCATACAGCATTGCTGGTCGAATTCCAAGATGATAACATTTCAGTAAAAAGCCATACCAGAGAAAACAAACATTAATAATAGAAGGAAAAGCAAACTGCAATGGAAGAGATTTTCCACTAGTATGGGACTCGATACTACACTAGGCGTACCTTTGATAAAATGTAAAAAGAGGATAACCGTGGTCTGTCTCCCAAAGTGAGAGAGATGTAAGCAAACATCACAAGGTAGCTTATCTGAAAATAAAAGCACAATCAGATTGAGACAGAAAACTCATACAGGCTCTTTTCTTCTTTTTCCCCCCTTGTTTTCCACTTTCTATTGCAAAATATTAAAATAAAATTTTGGAAGCAAGGGGGGATCATGTAATACAAGGTATGTAGAACAAGTTTATTACCACTATGGTAATACCATCTGCAGTGCTCTCCCTCTTCAACTCATCCTCGATAGAGCTTTCCGAAGAAAAGGCGAGCGTTAAATTTCTAGATTGTACCATTGGCAGCAATTCATTCTGTCAATTATCAGTGAAAGATTAGTATGCCTAAACTTCCGGAAAGATTAGTATCTCTGGGAAAACAACAGCAGCATGGCTTTTTTCTCCTCATACTCCATTTCCACTCTAGCCCTCCCATGGATTCAGAAGTGAGGCGGATTGCAAATAACGAAATTGGAGGAGAAATAAAGAGCGCAATGAATGGATATAACATCCCGTAATACAGTTCTAAAAAAGCAGATATTGACATAGATCATTGAGCACATGAAAAGTCATTGCACAATCCACAAGCTTTGTCCAGTAGTGTAATTCCTGCTCAGTGGAGCAGGATTAAAGAATTTCTTATTGCAAGAAAAACACGAGCAAATCCTCATTTCAAGAGAAACAAAGCCTCACAACTAGGGCTTATATTCAATTCAATTAACACTAAAGAAATAGCGAAATGGGAGTCTAATAAGAAATCTTTTGGTGAAAAAGCAAAGTGCCAAATGAGAATAAACCTGTGCTAAGTCGATAAAGGCTCTTTCCCAGGCCACTGCCTTTTCCGCTTCATCACTTTCTCGGTCCACAGCATTGTTCACTGGATATGTTACTACAAATGAAGAAGCCTACAAACAAGAACACCATTAACCACAAAAAAAAAAAAAAAGAAGGAGAACACAAGTGGTTATCCACAAACCGTAAGCACACGCTTGCACTAGAACAAACCTCGGAGTAATTATTTCCAGAGTAGCCACCCAGAGCAGTGCTTGGATCTAACGGCCCCTTGAATGCACTTAAACACTCGACGTCTGAACTAAAATGCTGTGAAGAGAATACAAATTTAGAATCAATACCTGCTCAGACCAGGAGAACAAAGAAAACTTCTACAACTTCAACAGCAAACTTATCATTATTAATCAGAATCTCAAGAGCTTAGATGATGAGATATAGAGTAATATGACCCCCCATTCCCACAAAGGTAGCTTTATCCCAGTCCTCAATCCATACTTTCATTCAGTTTGAAAGCATTTTGGCTCGCACTAAAAGCAAAGAGCTCCAATGATGATGATGACGACGACGACAGGGATGCCCACAGGCATGTAGTTCTTTACCCTCTGCAAGACAACGACGACGACTACGGGGATGCCCACTGGCATGTAGTTCTTTACCCTCTGCAAGACAACGACGACGACTACGGGGATGCCCACTGGCATGTAGTTCTTTACCCTCTGTAAAGATACAATACCACAACCCAACTAGACAATATTTTCCCTTATAGCAAGCCATTTACGGTCAAATGATTTGCAACATTGGATTAAAGTTTCCACGTCAGAAAAAATAATTTTTTCCTAGGCAGTTAAACCAAAATATATTCATAGGTGCCTGGGAAGTATGATTGACTCTTATCCACCATTCAAAATCAAGTACAACGTCATGATGCCAAAGTAGTAGAAAATTCAACCTCCTCAAAAAAGTCAAAAACTTTTAATCAAGAGACAGGAAGACGAGGATACCTGATAGCAATACACTGCATGATCCACTCCATTCTCTTCAAAATTTTCCGGATCCATTTTATAGTACTGCAAAGAAAGTCAAAACTTTTAATCGCTGTCCATGCTACATACTTTTAACTTTTCAAGTTGCCACACATTTGCTACCATAACTGTCTCGATGTTTTAAGGCTCCATTTTCAACAAAAGCATGTGTCTCATTAGAAGAGGCAGTGTGATATGATAGACAACTATAGTCTGTCTTGGGCTAATAACAGAGTTGTAATTGGCATTACCAAGCACTATGTCCAAGTGTCCAACGGCAATTTAATTTCAAGGCAACTTACTTTTTCAACCAAAAGTAAGCTATTTTATAAATTCAAAGATTAACTCGTAGCAAATTACTCGACATTCCCAACCTTGAAATTAAGAAAAATTCTGATCATCTGAACGAGTTTCAAAAATGGCAGAAGCAATACCTGCAGAACACTTTGAGTAGCACAATCCTGACCAAGTGGCTTCAAGCATATGTCAGTTAAAGAAACAGTTGAGCCAGAATAACGTGCTCGAATTCCATCAACCTGGAAATGTCCAAAGATGCAATGGTTGTACAACACTATAAGATCTAACGAACCCAGGATAAACCAGAACATTCCTTGTTAATGCTCTCAATCCTGCATAACAACTCCTGCACTCCAGTTCTAGAATAATAATCAGTTTACCTTCTTCTGTATCTGAAACATTAACTTCACATTGTCTTCATTCAAAATACTCTGTGACTTTCCAGCTTCATCAGGAATTGTTGCCAATATAAGCTGAGAAGTAATAAAACAAATCAACTATTTTATAACTGGTCTACTTTCTTAAAGCACTTGTAGGAAAAGAACATAAGGAAAAAAGATATTTTACTTGCAACAATGCACCCATATTTAAGAGTAAAATAATCCAAGGACGAAAGAGTGACGATATATGCAAGAAGTACAAACTAAGTTTAGGTGAATAACTCTTCCCACCAAAATACTTATTGTATAATGTTCAAATTAACAACTAGCTCACCATATGACTCTCCCCTTGGCATATAACCCTCTTGGTGGAACTTGTCAGAATTTATAAGCTTGCAGTAATAACATCAATAGAGTACAGGTATGTGTGACATTTTTAGATAGTTGAACATGACACACAAAACCTATTAACAAAACAGCTGAGCCACTCAAGTATATGGCATGACATAATGTTCATAGTACAAGAATCAGAAACTAAAGAGCTGTTGTCAAACAGTAATCATTTTGCTCAACTTGTGCACCAAAAACCTCAAATTCCTAAGAGACCTGTAATCTTCTAAGGCCATCATTCATCATATATTCTTCTCTACAAGATTAATTGGGGGCAAAAATATTGGCAAGCAAGGCAAAAAAAAAAAAAAAAAAAAAAAAACCAACCAACCAGTACAATGGTTTAGCAGTAGTTAGGAACCAAACGATATTTATGAAATTAATAGAGAAAGAAGCATTCATGCAGCAGAGAACAAAAAAAAACCACCTAGAAGACATAAACTAAATACAATCACAAAAGACTGGAGCTGAAACAGTAATTGACGGAAATATAAAAGTATCTAGTCTGTACAATTTCAAAAATGAAGTCAAACAACAAACCTATGATATTTCAGTCAGAAGTATAATAATGCCCCACGAACCTACAATAATACCTTAGCCCAAGAACAAAAAATGAGAACGAATCAATGAACAAAGCACTCGCCGTAGATAAGTACAAAATTATCCGGAACACTTGTGCAGTTATCATTCCATTTCATTGAAACAGCTTTTAATATGGATAAGCTGCCAAGTTAACAAGAGAAAAAGAAAAGAAAAAGAAAAAGAAAAGACCTGCTCAATTCTGTAGAAAGGGGCCAAATGGCTGTCAAAGAACTGTTTCTCTTTCTGCGCTCTGCTTCCAGGAGCTACCCAGAGCTGTAATTGTGCTTGTTAGAATTAACAGAGCAAATAGAAATAATCATTCTGAAAAAGTGCCTCAAGATACTAAATGCAAGGACATAGTCACGAACTCCGTTGGTCGCATAATTCAATAGCGTGGCACAAAATGCATTTGGAAAGAGGGAAAAAAAATACACTCCTGTTGCCTAGATTCATCAAAACCACAATCATTGACTTCATTTTTTTCATGAGTGAAAAAAAAAAAAAAAAAAAAAAAGAAGTACAACTCTCTCAATCATGGCAGAACAGAAATGCTAAATTGGTCACCCCAGAGTCTCGAACTATGCATGAAGATATATGAAAAGGATATCTCAGTGGTAAATAGTACTAGCAGCTACTGAGTTCCACAAATATAGAGAGCTCATCCTACTGTTCCCTGCCACTGCTGCACCAAAAGCCAATGCACATTCTAACTACCTGAGTTAAAGTCTAGCAGCCCTCTACAAGAGGTGTCACGTTGAAGTCTGAAACAGAACTTCCATGATTCCCTTCCCATCACATACCGGTTCCTCAAAAGTCCTGCTCACCCTTTCCTCCTTCGTGTCTGTTGATAAATGTCCCACTGTTTTGGAAGTTTAAACTACCAATTGAGTCTCCCACATAAATTATTCAGTTCCAGTTCTCTTCTGTATTCGGTCGACATTCTACTATTAAGCATAGCGTGACAAGTCAAACAATTTCATAGCAGACTAATGAAGGTCTTAGAACGAGTAAAACCAATCAATCCAAAGTCAAGCGGCAAACAGCAAACACTACATCTGACATGTCGCAGTCTCTGCAATCATGTACATTATAATTTTCACAGTTTCTTCCCCCCAACTAAAAACTCTCATCTTGGACATGCTAACAGTAGTCACTTTCCCTGGAGCATAAAATTCACTAAGTAGGCGGGATGAATGGCAGAATGAAGAGTAAATAAAATAAAGCGATGGCCCATGCATACCTTCTCCGGTCGAGTCTCCACTTTGAAATGCAATAAACCCAAGCAAAGCAGTAGAACAATCACAATAGAGGGTAAAAGTACAAGTGAGGGTCTCTTGGCTACCCACGATCCATAGTTCCTGAAACCACTTTTGCACACCCGGTAAGGTACAATGTTCATGAAAGCAAAAGTGGGATTAACAACCAAGATAGAAGTGCCACAAAACAGGGAGATTGCTCAGCATGAATGAAACAACTGATCTAGGCTGAAATTATAGCATGAAGAGAATGACCTTACCTGTAGAAGTTTGACATATGCCCCTGCACGGCTGAAAGTTTGACTCCTGGAGTTCCGGTGGAACTTTCAGGAATCTGATCAACAGATTGAAAAGATAAATTAATGCAATACTGCCAGAAGGAGAAGTTATGCAAATAGAAGTTCAAGCTTAGATCTAGAAAAAAAGGAAAAAGGAAAGGAGAAGATAACAATGGCAACAAAGAACAACTTAACTTTTTGTAATTTAGATACTTAAGGTATCAAAGTGCTACTTGAAGGATGAGCTTATGAAAGTCGTAGCGTAATTGGGCAGTCCAGTGTAAAGGAGGATAACTCTCTTTCAAGCAGACCAATATCAAGAGACTTATGTAGATAAAAGAAGTTCGAGAAGAACTTACTGGAGAAGGAAGATTCTCATCTTTCCGCTTTTCAGCGTCTCTTTCCTGACTACTTGCAACTTTTACTGATGGCTTGGTTCCCAAAATCTTTCTAAACTCCTTCTTCCGATTACTAAATCCCCAACCAAGAAACACTGATACTATGATGATATATGCTATAGCAACAGCCACATCAATGCATTTTGCCTGCATGGGGTCAATGCCAGCATTAGAACCCTCGGAGAAAATTCTGAACAACAAATCAGAAATTTACATGCTCAGAGCAGCAGTGTATGATCCCTCCCTTCAGAAGAGTTGTATAAAACAACACTCCAGTTAGTCTCACCTTGAGAGCTCCGATTCTGATTTTGCATGAACCTTCCTTCTGAGGAGGACCAACAGATCCAGAACACGTCGCAGAAGATGGGCAGTCCCCACAAGAACAACCCAATGAAACATCACCACAGGAATAAGTAGTATCATTCATAGGTATCATGCCAGAAGATTCTGGAACACTTCCACGGAAGGTCATTGCAAACGGTGATCCAGGAACCATTGAGGGAGCTCGCTTACCAAGGAAAGCAAACCATGCTGCCAAAGATATGATCGCTAAGTGTGAGATTTAGAGAATAAGTAGTTCAGATTAGGGAACATTACTGTGGAAGTCGACAACTGATGATGTTCATCGAGCATAAATAATGAAGTCCAGCTTTACCAATTACAAACTTACAAGCATGTTTAATAACAATCCCATAAGACAAATTCATTCTGTAGAAGAACCAAAATCAAGGAAGAAAATTGAAAAACTAACAAAAATACCAGTGAACCAGCACAACAAAAAGAAAGGAAAAAAGAGTATACACAAGACACATCCGGAAGTGACTAGCAAGAGACAAGATTAACATTCTTTGAGAAAAGGCTATAACCAGACTTCCACACAAATGGCAATTTTTGGCACTCTTCTTCAACTTGCCAGGTTAACACATTACCATTTTTGGACCTCATGCTGTGAAAATTCAACATTGTACAAAAATGTGGTTCACAAAGAATTGACCAGAAAATATAGACAACTACGACACTTTGAAGCAATTGAAACCAGACAAAGGATAGGAATGGCCGCCCGACAAGGAAGTGAATTATTACCAACAAAGTCTGAGACGTATCACTTTACCTGTAAAATTTTGAGCACCACCACCTACGTAATTGATGGCTAGTGAATTCGTAGTGCCGTACTTTACATCCTTACAAGAATTATACAAGCCTTTGCCAAAAGCATCATTTACGAAGAAATCTATTCCATCGACGGTCAAATTATTACCACTCTGAAAAAGAAGATCGCATGTGTCAGCATTATACTCACGACCCAACAGAAGAACAAAACAAAAAGGAGTTAGAAACCCTGAACACTAATCACAATATTACACCCTAGGGCCATCCATATACAATGCCCGAGTAAATGATACTAGAAGATTCCCTGAAGGATATGAAAAGAGCTAAACGGAACATGCATGTGAAATCGCACAAAAGAGAGTTCTAGACTAAAATGGATGCTCTAGCATCAATTCCTAGCACAGGAAGGTGATATTTGTTTTCAATAAAAGCATCAATACAGAATCTATAGAAGCTAGAGTTTGCAAGTTGTTTTAAAATTTAGATATAGATTGCAGCAAAATAAGTCATGTACAACAACTGTGACTTCTCAAGAAAGGGAATCATATAATCTGACCTTCTTTATTGAAGTTACATTTATAAACAGACTCTGATCTGGAGAACACCCCAATTCACACATAAGATTCAGAAAGTTCCTCAGGCATGCAGGACATCCAACAAGGAAAGTAACAGCCTGCAGGAGGAAAAAAAGAAGGATAAACCATGGTAGTGTGATAGACATTCATGACACCCTAGAAATAAGAACAACTTCACACAAACAGAACATTACAAAATAAAGCCCGTGCATATCCATCACTTACAAAAACTTAATTACCATCATGAGGGAAGATCCAAATAACAAAAGGTAGAAATGAACAAAATTGTTTTTAGCTCTAAAGTGGACCAAGAAGTCACTATGAAATTTGATTCAACATCAATAGCACTTCTAAATCCACAAGCCATTTGCAGGTCCCAAGTTATAGAAGTTGCTTCTGAGCCATAATATCAAACATTTTCATTCATTTTAAATCGAGGAACTCATTTCCTTCACAGTTTTACCACAAAAGATACAGAATGTCATATCAGCATTTTCTTGTAAGAAAAAAAAATCTCTACATGCTTGCTATCAGAATAATCATCTTTTCTTTAGAATAGGAAATTACTAGTGTACTTAAAGAAAAAAATAAATAAATAACAGCCTCATTGAGATGGCTGTAAACAACAAGGAAACACACACTATTCGAACAACAGGCTTCACTTTAGAAAAGCCTTAAATACAAAGTTAGAGCGTAAAACAAACTTCATGCTATCAACTAATGTAGACCCTTAAGTTAACAATGTCAAAGCCCTTAATAGGTTACAGAAGCTTTAAAACTGAGCCAGCAGTAAATTTCATGCAACCCACTTATGAAACAAAAATCATACACCAAGTGATGTATTGAACACTTTGGAACAGATATGATCTAACATGCAAAGAAGCAGGTTACCGTCCCATTATGGTATAGTTTTCTTCAGAGTTTTCTGATTAAAAAGAACATAAATGATAATTCAAATTACAGGAGAGATAAGTATCAGTAGGATAATCTAAATAGAAAGTATTGTGCATGAAAAGAATGAAAGATCATAGGCTTTAGGGATCAGACCAAGTCTACACAAGAAAGGGAAGAAAAAATAATCAATCCGATAAGAAAAAGCATAGAAGTGAAAATCCGTACTTGCTGAACTTGGGAACGCAATATCTCAAATTGAGCCTCTGTACAACAAACATTGCCTGCAAGTGTCGGACACAAACTTTGAATCTTGGACGAGAAGAGCTCATCCGGCTGAAAAGCACATTAAAAAAAATACTGGCATAAGTTTAGTCCTTCGTGGCACAATAGTAAGGTGGTTGTCAACTGCGTCGCATTACAAGCTTCAACCGAGCTCAAAATTGTTGAATTCACTACCCCATAAAAGCACTTGCCTAAGCAGTACCTTCACAGCTGGACGATTATAGGGACAATTCAAGGGTCTCCCATCACTTCGTGCTCCACATAGATCGTACATTGCACAATATCCAGCAGAATGTATTACTCTGTGCAGGAAAAGATCACATTTAATCATCATACATACTGCAAAGGCAATCCATACTCCATAGTCCATTCACAAGGATGCAGCAACTTAAACACTTCTCAAAAGTAATAAACAGGATAGAACCAAATTTTCTTTGTTACCCAGCAGCACACCTAGCAACAAAATTGATGAGAGGTTGGCAATAAGCTAGCTGATCGTCAGTGATCTGAAACGGTTTTAATCGCAAGAAAGAAAGACATTCACAGCATGGGATACATGACCAGTTTAACTCATTCTAAAATAAGCACAATTTGTCTCCTCCACTGATGTATGACGATAATTCTGAAAGGATACTGCAAGTTAAATTGTGATCAATTGAAGTTTGAATTAGATTTACAGGACTAGAAGATTCTAAAGCCTTGGGGTCATGGACAATAGGTCGGGTTAGTAAACGCTTGACGAACGAGAACCGGCCTTACCCAGAGGTGGCATTAGACGCCAAAAGAACACTCGAATCATATGCCACTGCCTCTTCTACTGATAATACGAGGAAGATCTGCAATTAAGGAAACAACAAATCAATCAGCGTTATTCACCTAATACGCTCCTACGTAGAGTTTTATCCTCCCTCTTACGACAAATGTTTTGACATTAGCAAACGAGTCAAACATCCCCAAAACTTGAGAATCCAATGGTTACACCTGAGACAGAGAAAATCGTCCACAATCGACGAGGGCACAGAGTCATGACAGTGTACTAAACGGACATAAAACCAGGTAATTTTTTAATTAACAGGACCTCATATTGAGTAGTACAACCGAATCAAACGCATATTAGTATTTCAAAAAGCATGATCTACAAAAGAAAGTGCGTCTCAAAAACAATCTTTTTCGAACATATCGTGTCAGGCGATTCGCGCTTTTCGATTGAGAACGATACCATCAACGATTATCCGCTCTTGATTCTGTCACTTTAACAAGTGAACGATTACGATCAACAAGCCAGCAGCGTTCTCTGTCACGCTTAGCAAACTTCTAATAACTCCACAAACAAAAACACAAAATTGTAACAAAAAATAGAAATTCACAAAATTCAAAATCTAACCAACGACAACCGCCGAAATGAATCGGTTCATATAATCTAATCGATCGACGGGACAATAAAACAGGACCAGAATGTGGCAGAATAGAAATTAGTAGGATAACGAGTAGTACCTTGAGAAACAGCGAGAGTGCGAATATGAACGAGAAGCGCAACTCCATTTTTCGACAACGGAGACGAGAGCAGCAAGCGGCGAAGGCGGAGAGTGAACGCTTGTTTGTTATGTGTAGCAGTGTTGCCGCTTGCTCATGAATATGAAAAAGAGGACAAAAGAAGAGCAGCAAAAAAATGGATGTGTACAATGCCGAGAGAGAGAGAGAGAGAGAGAGCGCGAGCAATCGCGAGAGGACTACGAGCGTGGCTTGGAAAGTGGCGAGAGAATAGGGCTCCCACTTTTATTGATCTACTCCTCCTGATATACATACTTCGTATGTGTTTGAAAACTTTTGTGTTACTGTGTCATAAATTCATATACATATTTATATATAAAGTCATTAGTGATTTTGAGAAAACTAAACTCCCTTCGTCCTATCAAAACCCGGACATTTGATCATTGATGATTTGTTGCATTATATTTTGACTAGCATAACAAGATAAGTGGTTTAAACGCAAATCTATCATAATATTCTTTTCATCATATTTAAATTATAATATCTTTTTTTGTTTTATTCAATTTATAATATTTTCATATTTAATAATTTTTTTTACATAAAAATATCAAATCATCTTTATTTTATATTATATTAACTCACTCATCATTTTTTTATCTCGTATACTCACAAAAATAAAATTATTATTTTTTATTAATTCAACATAAATATAAATTATACCAATCAATTTAAAAGGTTGTTGTAACTTTTTAAAAAGAAAATCAGAATACCTCATTGTTGGGAATGAATCCTTGCAACTTTTGTGACGGGGGTATTCAATATGGAAAAAGTGGAGAATATGATTTGTCTGACATAAATGCCCTTTGTGCTTTCGGCTTGGTTTGTACTACATGTAGACAGTAGTGTCCTAGTGTAGTGCGGTCTCTGAATTCCAGGATCTGCTGCCCTATCGCAGCGATAGACCAGGTGCCCCTTTCCGCCCATCCTCCTCATGGGGCTGTTTCGTCATTTTCCCCTCCTCTGCTTTCTTCTTTCTCTTATTCTGTTGTTGGCTTCTGCGTAAAATGTGTGTTGACAAAACTCAAGACTCACCCGTGAACCAAAATACTGCCACTATCCTTATTTTGATCGAAATTCGGATGCGCCTAAATCACGAAGTTGTCGAACATATGACGATAAGATGAGAATTTCTTATCTCATCATTTCATGTTGGATAGTAACATATTCGAATTTGTTATTGTTCACATCGTATGACAGTCGATGCCAATGTTCGAATAATTTTATTTGCTGCGTTACTATTACTGTATCTCTTTCCCTCCGTAATGAAAATCTGTGTTGTCTACGTTATTTAATAGTAGCACGATTGATAAATCAATTCTCAATATTGAATAGTAATTTCCCATTTAAAACGGGGGCAACTAGTGGCATTTCTGATTTGAATTTTTTCAAGAATTCATATACTCCAGTAGTATCAATTTAATGCTCCAGTTCATACGTAGCTAAAGCGATGTCCATGGAACTTGAAACTAGTTTGTCCAGCGGACCACGCAACATATTCTCGTGTTAATGACACTGCTCTACTTTAATTTGGCATCCTAATTCCTAGCAGAATTTAACAAACCACTTTTAGCAAAAAAGGCATACCCAATATTATTGTAGCTATCCATTGAAGTTTGTCTTAGCATAATTAAATCTCCCAACGGCTACTTGTATCAATTAGAGGATGAGAATGATTATCCAGCAATGGGTGGACTAGTGGGAGGACCCTGACATTATATCATCGAATTAAATGTCAACGTGACATGTCTTGGAAGCTGATTCGTTAGTTAATCGGGAAAAAATAGTATTTAATCTTTTACATTTTGATCCGGTTGTATTTTATTTTTCTGGATTATAAAAATAGATATTTAAAAAAAATTGATTTTTTACACATGATCTTTCCGGATTTTTATTTTTATTTTTTGAAGAAAACCTCCCTAAAAAAAACATGTGCTTATTCTGAAATTGGAAAAAAATTATATATAAAAACTAAAAAATTCAAGAAATTATGTGCTATTTTTCTTATTGTTAAGCCGCTTAAGCCACACCTGTAACTACTATTATACGGCTGGGAATGGTGATGGAATTTAATAGTGCTCCACTAATAGGAGTATTAGGCCTTTCAAAAAAAAAAAAAGGAAACTAGTAAAAAAAGTATTAGGATATTGGACCGTCTCTAGCATATATACATGCAACGAAGATGAGAGACCAATATTGGATGATGTTCAAATTCCAGTTGGTGGAAAACAAGTCCTTATGCAGAGGAAATTAGAATATGATGAGTACACTGAATTGCTTATCTGGTGACACTAAATGAATCAAGTATACAACGAACTTGATCAAGAATATTGATTATTTTTAGAGTATTGAACTTGATTGATTCTCTTAAAATAATCTTATAAATATGTATTGTGATAATAGTACTCTCTATCATAGCTAAGACTAAATTTCATTTCAAATATCCACAAGTCATATACGCAACAAATTCCGAAGAGATTTCATGTCTGGAGTTACAGTAAATTAACAAGTACTCCTGCTTGACAACATACGAGAGGTCGAGACTTATGGGAGGGATTCTTGATGTGGATCAGTGAGATTAGTGCAGCCTGTATATTGGGGCAAGTGGAGCCGTGGAGGTTGGTGAGATGGAGACATATGATAATGTGGGGGAGTATGATTCAGATTATTGCCACTTCACTTATGTTGCAAAGATCGAATTACCACTTACCCGGATACTCTGCTTAATTTTTACTTTTATATCATGTGTAACCCGTGTATGTGTTAGTGATCATTTATCATTTTAGATACGATATCTTGTTAGCAGTGTTTTACTCTTAATAATGGGATTATTTGGATTGTGATTGTGGTTGTTATTTACATTCTTCATCTCATTTAAATTATAACATTATCCTACGTCAGTAATAAAGTTATTCATGCTACGAATCGTCCGTGAGAAGATCAAATATCGTTTTATGTAAAATTATCGTGAAACACTAATGATAATTTAAGTTCTATATTACGATTCTAGGTTAATATTATAATTTTCTTACGTCGTTATGACGAAAAACGAAACTCCTCAAAATACATATTGAATAATATAATGATAATGTAATGTTTCAATTTAAATAAAACCAAAAGAATATTCTCAACTGTTTGGTTTTCTTTTAAACCATCCTTGAATACAAGTTTTGACCCCCTTCAGTCCCAATCGTATAAAGTTGCATACTCATACATCATCCTTTTTTTTATAATAGAAATGTCAGATATAATCAGCTTTCGATTTTTGCATATTATAGTCAGCATTGAATCAATATCTTTCAAAACGAATGTCCCAATCATAAATTTTTCAAGTCTATTGTGATCGTTGTTAACGAGGGAAAAAAAAAGAAGGAATAAAGTCCCCCGATTATGCCCAAAAATCGGGTTCTCCGTTATTTATGGCCGGGATCGTTGTGAATTGACAAAAGCAGACTGAAACTAATGGATCTCTTGGAATAGATTTGAGTGAGCCTATAAGCTGAACAGTGATATAATAAAAAATTGAAATAATAAAAAATTGAAATGATATAAAATTATCATATTATTATAATATTTTATTATTATTATAAATTAATTTATTATAATATTATATATAATAAAGAATTTTATAAAAAAAAATAGAGATTCTGGCTGATGGCAGTGGTCTAACTTAGCAAAAGTTGAGAAAAACCTATCAGCAGCAACACAATATCTTTGAGATAATACTGCTTTTATTCTCAATTAGATATCCGTTTTCAACCAAGGAAGAAAAAAAAAGCTTGTGATATGAACTTTGTGATGATTGGAACACTAAAAGTGACTGGGTTATAGTTCATCATTTCACTTTCGAGCATAACCGTGTTTAATACTGAAATTTTCCATGAATGGATCCAATTAAATAACGCATTCGATCATTGAATTAACATCATTGTTGAACTTGCCAGTGAAACATCATCATCAACATCGATCATTAACTCGTCTCATGCTTTCTGAAAATACTCTTTTTGATCTCGTATCTCTCGATAGACTATTATAGAAATAGTATATTGTTTGGAGAATTCCATCAATGACAATGAAACATCATCAATTCATCACCACCAATTCGTCCAGTGGATGCAACTTTCTCTACTCTCTTTTTCCATCGGGAGTGTGACGCAGAGGATATGTAAAGCATGAAGTTTTTGGGCCATTAGCATGTCATAGTTTCTGCACAAATCCGGGAATCGAGCGATGAAATTTAGAGTATGATCGAACCTTTTTATCAAAATTCTTATAATCTCAAGTGTTTCAACTTTCATCACCATCTCGTTCACAAGAATATGAAACGTCCGAATCGTTTGCCCGAGTTGAAATCTCGGTCGCGAACCTCGGAAGAAAAGCATCTCAACGAGAATATACCTACCGGCAATTATCACAAACAAAAACTGATATTATACAACAGTAAGTACTAGTATATACTAGTAGCACGCAACGTAGCTATGCTGCTCGCAAATCCCATGTTAAAAGATGTAGATCGATAGACATCTCATCAACACATGGTATCGAGTTCTAATCGTGCTGCCAACACCATCTCCAATTTGTACAGCTACGGCCTGTCTCGAGGTGGCTTCAGTGGTCCAGTATGCCCAGTGTCACGGACGGGCTAATTTGAGGTTCGTTTTGAAGAATTGTCTAGAGTTCTCCATATTTCTCTAAACAATTCTATACGTTTCTAGAGTTTTCTTGAGAACTCTAGGGTTCTCCGGAATTCTCTAGAATTCCCTAAAATTGAGTAGAGTTTTCTAGGAAATTCTTTTACATATGAAAAGAGCCTAGAAAACTCTTGTATGTTCTTAGGAGGGGAAGAGTATGGAAGAGTCTAGACCAAAAAGTCTAGACCCTTCCATGAAGGTATATATATAGAGGTGAGGCCTTTGGCCAAGACATCTCATCTCATCTCATCCCAAGGAATCCCAAGTCATTCCAAATATTTTTGTAAGCTCAAAGCCTTATAATCTTCCAAATGTCTTCAATACAAAGCTTGCTTCCAACTCTAAACTTTCTTAGCGTTCACAAACATCACCTTTGGGTGACGAGTAGGCTGAGCTCAAGCGAAGGTGTGAATAACTTGAGTGTCGCACGGGTTGCAAGAATCTAACCCCATGACAAGTGGTATCAGAGCAAAGGTTCGTACGAGAGATGACGGATTCAAGCATTGTCGAGCATGGAATTCCCGAGGAGGTGAACACCGCAGATGTAACCATGCGCAAAGGAAGGGGAAAGTCGAAGGATATTCAAGCGATCATGGAGTCACGACTCTCGCGGGTGGAAGAGATCGTGGCTAAGATGGCGGATCGGTTGGAGGAAATGTGCCTAGCAACGATGATATCAAGGCTCGAGAAGAATGCCTCAGGGGTGTGTTGCAAGGTACTTTCAACTCATGCTTGGACACTCTTCGCAAGAAGTTCCGAGCGCAAATGGATGAGGTACGTGCGGTGGTGATCACTCTTCAAGAGGAGATGAGGGTCTTGAGGGAAGAAACTTCGCTATGCAAAACGGCCATAGCGAATGGAGGTGCAAGCTTTGGGAAGATGGCGCGCTTCGAGCCCCCTAAGCCAAAATCGTTTTTGGGAAAACGCGATGCTACGGAGGTCGACACCTTCTTCTTCAACATGGAACGATACTTCGATCTCTTGGGCATAAGAGACGAAGAGGAGAAGATCAAGACCGCGGCCATGTTTCTCTCCGACACGGCGACTATATGGTGGCGTCGTCGTTACGGTAACGTTCAAGCGGGAACGTTCACTATGGAGAAGTGTGATGACTTCAAGAAGGATCTCAAACTCCACTTCTATCCAGAGAATGCCCAATACGAAACCAAGAGACAACTTCGGAAGTTGAGGCATACGGGCACGATTCGGGAGTACGTGAAGGATTTTACGGAGTTGCTCTTCCAAATCAACGATATGTCCGAGGAATACAAGGTCATCTACTTCGAGGATGGACTTCAACCGTGGGCGCAACAAGAGTTACAACGACGCGACGTCAAAACTCTTGTGACGGCCATAGCGACGACGGAATCCTTCATCGAATTCAAGAGGAGCGAGTCTCCAAGAGGCAGGGAGTCGAGGAGTGACTCCGAGAAAGGTGAAGGAGAGATCCATGAAGGGATCAAAGCGACTTCGAGTTTTGCTAGTAGGAGCGACTCGAAGAGGGGAGAGCAAAGAGGGTGGAAGAAGAGCACATCCAAGGACGTGGGGAAGTCCAATGGTGAGGTGAAGTGCTTCTTATGCGATGACCCTCACTTCGTTCGGGAGTGTCCGAAGAAGAATGCTCTCTCGGCTATGGTTGCTCGGGTGGAGGAGGAACCCGTGCAAGAGATGGGATCTTTGAGGATCCTTAACGCGATGAAGACCACGGAGGAGAAGTCTTCATCGAGGATCCCTAATGCGGTGAAGACCACGGAGAAAAAGTCTTCATCGAGGATCCCTAATGCGGTGAAGACCACGGAGGAGAAGTCTTCATCCAAAGGGTTGATGTACGTCGATGCGGTGATCGGATCGTACACAACTCATGCCTTGATCGATACCGGGACAACTCATAACTTTGTCTCGCGGAGAGAGGCAAAGCGACTTGGACTTCGAGTCGACAAGGAGCAAGACATGCTCAAAGCAGTGAACTCGAAGGCCGAACCAATCGATGGTGTGGCCCGTGGCGTGCGGCTTCGCCTTGGCGATTGGAAGGGATCGATGGATCTCACGGTCATTCCCATGGACGACTATCCTTTGGTGCTCGGCATCGACTTCATCAAAGGTGTGAAGGCGATACCAATCCCCTTCGCTAATGTTTTACACATAGCGAAGGATGATGGAGCTTGCGTGGTGCCGATGATACGACGAGCGAAGAAGACTCAAGAGAAGAGGGTCGCGCCCATGCAACTCTTTGAGGGAAGTAAAAATGAGGAACCCACTCACTTGAAGAAAGGTGAGATCTCTCACGCGGCAAAGAAGGTGCCAAAGAAGATCTCACGAGTCTTGCCGAAGGAACACGGGAAGGAACTCCCACCAAGACGGCAAGATGGGTGCTCGAAGGTTCATTGCGACGACTCAAGGAGCGGACCGAGTCATACGAGAGCGTCGCGACGAGGACGTTTGCGACATAGGTGGAGGAGTATATCACGAACGGGCTAATTTGAGGTTCGCTTTGAAGGATTGTCTAGAGTTCTCCACATTACTCTAGACAATTCTATACGTTTCTAGAGTTTTCTTGAGAACTCTAGGGTTCTCCGGAATTCTCTAGAATTCCCTAGAATTGAGTAGAGTTTTCTAGGAAATTTTTGTACATAGGAGAAGAGCCTAGAAGGCTTTTGTATGTTCTTAAGAGGGGAAGAGTATGAAAGAGTCTAGACCACAAAGTCTACACCTTTTCATGAAGGTATATATATAGAGGTGAGGCCTTTGCCCAAGGCATCTCATCTCATTTCATCCCAAGGAATCCCAAGTCATTTCAAACATTCTTGTAAGCTCAAAGCCTTGTAATCTTCCAAGTATCCTCAATACAAAGCTTGTTTTCAAGTCCAAACTCTCTTAGCGTTCACAAACATCACCTTTGGATGACGAGTAGGTTGAGCTCAAGCGAAGGTGTGAGTAACTTGAGTGTCGCACGGGTTGCAAGAATCTAACCCCGTGACACCAGGCTGGCCTATGTTAGGAGACGTATAACTGTCCATGGGATCATGATCTAGGAAATTCCGTTGCGGTGGTTCTGAGTATCAAAAAGATGGATGGCTAGGATTACCATCGTGATAAACACCATCATTTCACTTTTTCGGTTTCATCACGATGGTGTTTATCTGTTCTAGGATTACCAGCACTTGAGACATGGATGGCCGATCCCTAGGATCGTTTTCGAGGCATCTGAGTATCAGCTGGGCTAGTTTTTGTGCACCTTCTGGAGGGTATCTGTCCATCAGTCTCGGGTCTATGATCTTCTTGAGCTTGCCCCTCTCTCTAAGAAATGGCCTGTGAAAAATTTAGTGGGCATATAATTCAAGGGAAGATACATTATCCAGAAGATACAAGTTCAAAAATCCGATTGATTAAAGGTCCTTTACAAGCATAGTTTTAAGCTAGCAAACCTGTGGAAATATACTCAGGAGCCGCATAACCGTAAGTTCCCACTGCTTGTGTACTCACATGAGTATTACCATGTGCTGGACCTAACCTTGCCAGACCAAAATCTGAAAGCTTGGCATTATATCCCTAGGATCAGAGAGAAAAAAAAACTTGGGCTGAATTTTCATCATGAGCACAGAACTTCAAATAAGCACAACTCCTAGAGTTCTTGATAGCTTCCATTCTAGTAAGAAAAATATTGTGATAAAATGCTCGAAGTTACCTCGTCTAACAAAATGTTAGAAGTTTTGAAATCTCGATATATGACAGTTTTCTTGGATGTGTGCAAGAAATCAAGGCCTCTAGCAGCATCTGTGGCTATTTTCATCCGCAAACCCCAAGAAGGCGGTTCAACATTCTCTGCAGTACAAGTGACGTGTGAGAACGGTGTAAATATTGTAAAAAGGAGAACCAGTCTGATACTGACTTCATTTCTGTTCAACTTAGTCACACAAACAAAATGAAACTGCATTTTCTATGTGAGCATCTGGGTTTTCTAGTTTAATTAATTCGAAACTCTTGGCGTTACGCTTGCTATTGAAAAGACGTCCTTCCAAGCTCCCTTTATGCATGTATTCGTAGACAAGAAGCAACTCCTTCTCTTCAGTGCAATAACCAATGAGCTTGACGAGGTTGGGATGTGAAAGCTTTCCCAGGAAATTCACCTCCGTCTGCATCACAACTTCCTCGTATCAATATGAATTTCTAGTAATGGGCAAAGCTAACTAGTTTAAACACATCAGATCTTCTTCCTCTCATTCCTTAGCCATAGAGAGATGAACAAATTCACAAACTCCTTCAATCGATCTTTTTGTAGCAAGCAGAACCTCACACGGTTTTCATTCTGCAATTTTCTTTAGGTCTTCTTTAGCAGGTGAAGGATTTAGTTTAGCAAATGCCTGATTACAACGTAACAAAGCAAATATACAAGCCCTTATTCCTAGCATTTTGGGTCTACCATTCTTTCTGTAACAGGTTTTCCGTGCTTGCAAAATCAATCTCCTCAGCCCCCTGAGTTGCACTGAATACTCCTTTAATTTGAGATCGAAAAAAGAGAAACTTGAAAAGGAACTTCTAGTTCAGGGAACCAGAATGCTTTAAAAAGCATGGAGATTAAAGTAAGAAGAATTTATCAGCAGAGAGGCTAATGATAGGATGGTTCCGTCATTTTCATCTATGTTTCGAAAATTTCTAGCAAGAAAACATATGGACGTCGAAACACATTAAAAAAGAATAATGAGTAAGCTCCATGTAATGGGTTACATCAAAATTCACATATTTCACATTGGATGCAAATCTACATAATGCAGGAAAATCTAACTCAAATGCAACTGACAGTTTGCGGCAGAAGGCAGAAATCATCAGACACATGAATAAGTCTTGACAATTAGACTAGCATGTTCACTCTATAAAGCTCATTGATGTTAGATATACTAAACCCAAAAGAGACATTCGCGTGAGAGGACATGCTAGATATACTAAACTCACATCGAAGTTTGGATAAAGTTTGCAGCAATATAAATAGACCATGGGCCTCTTCTCCTATTGCTAATTGGTTTTATGAGTGAACGTCATATTTCTTCAATTGAGTCATGACCACTGGTATAGCTATGCTACTTGTTCCTGACACCATTAACAACTCGGTTTTCACTTGAGTGAAATCTAGGGACTAGGGAGACTAAGTCGTTTCTACATAAAGCAATTATATGCTTTTCCCACTCAATTGATCTAATCAATTTGAGTAAGCAAAGCAAGAGAAAATCCGAGATCAAACAAGCACTTTGAAGGAAAATTCCAACTGTTGATTAGAAATCAATCAAACTAGAAGATATGACTGTCAACTTACAGCGATCACTTAGTTCTCTTGCGCATATTTATCATGTTGAGGCCTTCTTTGAACACTTAATATCCTTGACTTACGAAGTATTCAACGCTATAAAGCTTAGAATGGTCAATTACTCCTCCGATTTTGACCATTTATACACTAAAAAGCAAAGCAAAACAGCATACTTGCATAATCCCAATAAGAGCAGGATGTGAGGAGGGCGAAACCAGCGTTTTATCATAAGATCAGCTATATGAATACCACGATATCATTCTTCTTTCATCTTTTGCAATGTTCTACCCGAGGTTGAGGTACGACGAGCCAATCCAAGCACGCAATAAGGGCAAAAAGACGGCGAAACGAGTAACCATAGCAATTTGGAAAAAGGATTCCTAATCAAAGCATACTTCATACCAAGGACAAGCATCAAAGTTTTGCAAGTTCTTCAGAGAACAAGAAAAATAGAAAATTGCAGCAACTCACTTCCCACTCTTTACGACCTTGGCCACTATCAGGGCGGCGTTTCTTGATAGCAACCGGAATCCCAACACCTCCCTGGGAGGGTGCCAATGTGTTTTTATCAATCCAACCCTTGAAGACCCTCCCGAATCCTCCCTCGCCCAACAATATATCCGGTCTAAAGTTCCTCGTCGCACTCCTTAATTCTGCAAGGGTAAAGACCTTGAGGTTGGGCGTCACAACGCTTCCAACGGGTGCTTCTTCAACACGGGGGGCTGCAAGGCCGTGCACAGGCGTAGCAGGATTGGAACTAGCTTTCATCGCATTGCCTACTCCACCTGTTCCACGACCAGCTCCTGCCACCACTGAACGATCACAAAAAAAAAAAAAAAAAAAAAAAAAAAAAAAAAAAAAAAAACAATATCTTACATATTTTTGTACAACCATGAAAGATAACACATGCTAGTGCGTTGTTCCTATTGCTAGTGGGTTTCCCTTCGTGGGACCCACAAGCAATCACAATTTTTTCAAATGAGGAGCGGAGCATTCAGGAAGAATGTGGAGAAAAAAGACGGGGGAGAATTCAGCAAAGACAGCAACAAAAAAATCAACGCGACGAAGGAAAAAAAAAAACAACATCTTCAAATTAATATAACACATCAAACACAAAAACAGCATCAGAAAAGTTAGAAAAAATACCCAGTTTGGGATATTGAGGGGTATCCTCTACGAGTATAATTTTTATTCCGTTAGAGAAAAAAAAATTAGTGAGAGTTATCCTGATGATTGTAATCCCCTAGCACAGTCTAGGGACGATATTTGTAATCCCTCTTTA
>JAOVYX010015685.1:0-27003 GCA_035668315.1 Drosera spatulata | reverse complement strand
GTGGGAGGGAGGAGAAGGAGAGGGTTTGGGATGGGGAGGAGCCTAGTTGTTGGAATCATGTTGATGAAGCTGAGGTATATAATCTCTCTCGCTCTATTCATCGGGAAACGGTCTCTTGTTATCTACAACGGCGTGTATCTCACTGATTCTGGACTCTGTCCATGATGGGAGCACCTGGATAATGTATTTATTTGTTTGTTTTGGGGGTGTTTTAAGGGAATGTGTTAGCGGGATGGGGTATTGGTGAAGGAGAAATTGAGGGTTGGGAGTTTTGGATCTTACTTGGATAAGTACTGTGGCTTTACGGAAAGATCAGTCTTTAGAGCTGTTAGCTAGTGTGAGTCTAATGTGGATACTTGTGATAGGATATTGGGGAATGGCAATTGAAGATTGGGATGTTGCTTCGATAGGTAGTGTGATTTTACCAAAAAATCAGATTATTTGGAGAATCATTTTTTGATACTAAGATGATCTTCTTGAGACTTAGGAGCTGCCAAGGGACTTGTTAAGTTTTTGTGGTTGAGCAGGTGCTTCTTGCTATTCTAGCATCTTGAAAATGTTCATGGCAGAGATGGCTTGTGTATCTGGCCAGTCATATTGTGTTCTAAAGGAGATGGACGTACACCAAGGTGCTTATTACTAGGCGAGCATGTAACAGGTAGGCTTGTTTATCTACCGACTAAAAAGCCCAAGGATGACAAGGCAATCTCTTGCTCATATTCATCTTGGGTAGGAATTGAACACCAAATTTTAGGCTAGCATCAGGTAAACAAATAGTCTCTTCAAGTTCTGGACTCTAGAGAACGAGTTTGACCTCTGAGTAAGACAACTCTATTAGGGATTTGTTGATCCATAAGCTCGTTGGACTTGTTTTGAGATTTGCTCATTAGTCTACACAAAAGCTTGTCTGCTTAAAAATAAAAGAGTTTAATGCTATAATGGATCCAAGGTTCTCTAGAGTTAGAGCATTTATTTTTCTACCTATGTACTTGAAGCTTAACCTTGATTACTTGTCGTCTGT
The DNA here is from genome assembly GCA_035668315.1 of Drosera spatulata. Classification (NCBI taxonomy): domain Eukaryota; kingdom Viridiplantae; phylum Streptophyta; class Magnoliopsida; order Caryophyllales; family Droseraceae; genus Drosera; species Drosera spatulata. The sequence continues at coordinate 25,982 of JAOVYX010015685.1, read as the reverse complement.
CGAGCTTCGAGCCTCTGTCGTGGATCAATTGAGCTTATTGGGACGAGCTCACCAAAGTTTATATAATTGAATGATCTTTGCAATTGTTCATGCTTGACTTGTTTATTTTTTAATGAGCTTGAATAAGTAGTTATTGAATCGACCTGGTGGCCAGCTCCGACCTTATTACTAGCCTTAATTTAAGCTATATGTGACTTATAAGTACTTGAACTATTTATCCGAAGAGATATGGGGTTGAGGACCTGAGGTCATGGCTTATAGGCTTATAGACTGATAACTTATAAAATTTGACCTTAATCCATACTTGAAAGGGAAGTAAAACGATGGGATCACTCAAGGGGGAACCTGGAGTGGAAATTCCCAGATTCATAAGAAGCAAGGATGGAAGGGACATGATTTGTGGGTGAAAGCAAGTTTTTGATAATTTACTACATCAGAGTTATTAGGAATCAGAAGAAGCGAAACAATTTCAAGCAAGCTTGGTGATCTATATATAATGACAGTTCATGGGGTTGAGGTTATTGAAGCTTGGTCATCAGAGTTATATATAACGACAATTTCAAGCAATGATCTTTGCTATTGTTCATGCTCAACTTGGGTTTTTTTTTTTTTTAACGAGCTTGAATAAGTAGTTATTAAATCGATCTGGTTGCGAGCTCTGAGCTTATTACTAGCCCTACTTTAAGCTATAGGTGACTTATAAGTATTTGGACTATTTATCCGATGAGATATGGGGTTGAGGTCATAGCTTATGGCTTATAGGCTTATAGCTCATTATTAAATTCCACCATCATCCGTACTTAAAAGGGAACTAAAATGACAGGGGATGGCTTAAGGCCGGGTCGTGGAATTGAAATTCCCAGATTCAAAAGAAGCAAGGATGGAAGGGACATGTTTTGTGAGTGAAGGCAAGTTTTTGATAAGTTAAAACATCAGAATAATTAGGAAATAAACTTCAGTTCGTAAAATGACGGTAGAGTTGGCAATTTGGCATCACCAAGAAACTCGAGAAGCACGAGGTGGTGGAGGAAGAAATGGCCTTTGATGCCATGGAAGAGTTTCCATGCCAAAAAATAATGTAAAGTAGATATGTATGAAGGGAACGAGAAAAGCGGGAGTGGGAATTTGAGAAAAGGGGGACGTCACAGAAAAATGGAGATATGGAAAACGTCCACACAACCTGATCGGTGTCAAATGTGTTTATTATTAATCTTAAACTAGGTAGTTACTGGGGGCTAAGCCTTACCTTTTATTATGAGAATTAGACAGTAAGCAAGCAATAAACTACCTAAAAGTGCCATCTGGACATGAACATGAAGTTGGACAACTACTCCTGCTCCGAAATTACTCTTTGGTGCAGAAGTAGTATCACAATTCACAACTAAAAGCCCCACACCCCACCACCCTCCGCCCCAAAAAAAGAAGAAGAAAAAGAAGAGAAAGGTATGGCCATCTTCTTCAGAGAGCTGGATTCATGTGTAAAAATATGGAACTTTAGACTGCTTAATAAGAAACAAGTTGCAAAAATCTGTAGATATAAATTTGGTTTTTTGGCTCGCATTAGCATCTTTTTTATTGTAATGTGGGTGGTTGGAAAACCAAAATAAGATTGTGAGACACATTTATCTGCATTATGGGTTTCTGGGTTTGGATGAATTTCCGTGCTTGCCTATAAAGTATGCCTATAAAGTACTCCCTCCGTCCCAGATAAATTACGAAAAGTTAACGTGACACATTTATTGATAAAATCATTGATTTTGTTGTAATGGACGAAAATGCCCTTGGGTGAAATCAAGTAAAATTAAGAAAGAATTGCGAGTGGGTGGATAGGGAAAAAATAATGGTGGAGAAGATGATGTGATATAAAGGGCATTTTGGACCTTTACTCCCTAAAGCCTTGCCAATTAAAGAAACATCACAATTTATGTGGGAGGGAGGGAGTATTTCCTTAAGCTTTGCAGTTAAATTTACATTTTAGTATCATTCATAATAGTCTCTCTCCTAAATTTTATTAACTTTTCCCCCCACAGCTTGCCCGGAGAGTTCGAGAGATGCGGGAGACTAGAGCTGTGCCGGTGGTTCCAAAATATGAGCGGAAACCATCAACCTTGGTTAAAAAGGGGCTCAATAATTTGCAGTCCTTTCCTCGAGGAATGGAATGTATTGATCCGTTGGGACTGGGGTAAGTAATCTAACCCCGGTTTTCTACGGATTCTGCTTTGTTGTTATTTCTTGTAGGGTCTGTTTGTCCTATTATGAACATCAATCTTCTTGTTATTGAACAGGATCATCGACAACAAGACTTTGAGATTAATAACGGATTCTTCAGAAAGCTCTCCTTCCAAGGCTGATAGAGACCACGTGGATGATATTCTCCGGGGTACTCTTTTCATTGTTTCTGTTGGGATCCAAAAACATACTTGACCCCCTGATTTTTTCTTTTGACTGGGTGACTTTTGGACTGCATGCTGTCATTTGTTGATTTGTTGATTTGAGTTCGTGCTTGGTGTTCTACTTTCCTTGTTATCTACCTGGTTTATCAAGTTTGGTTACTAGTGCAGTTTATATATGTATGTTTACACTTGAGGTTAGTGTTACCTTGGGATTAAAATTCCTAGCTTTCTCTGTGTTGATGAATCAGTAACTTTTGACTCTAGGTATTGTTGTTTCACAGAGAAGCTGGCATATTTTTCCGATAAGTTTGATGCAAAGTTGTTCTTGTCACGTATACATCAAGAAACTAGTGCAGCAGATCTTGAAGCTGGTGCTCTTGCTTTAAAGACTGATCTCAAAGGACGAACTCAGCAAAGGAAAAACCTGGTGAAGGAAAATTTTGATTGCTTTGTCTCATGCAAGACGACTATTGACGGTATGTTACTATGAGAATACAACTTGCTTTCTATGTTGAAGCATGTGTTGCTTTATTTTAGGGAAAAAATAGTTCACATATTCTTAGCTGAGAAGGGCAGTTTGTCTCGCAAGGACAATCAATGAGCATGCATGAGCAGGAAATATATTGATGTGAAATTACTCCTTTCTGTGGAGATGCTTGATGATTAAAACAGCACTAAAAAATTACTCTTCAACCAAATAAGTTACGTCTTTCTGTTGACGACTTCAACTTAACGTTGGGGCTTACTGTGTCTTATAACTTTGCACCATGGCATGTTGGCTAGTCTAACACACTGAATATCTTTCTTGTGGGGAAATATGAATAAGGGCCGTCTAACCGAACTACAAAAACCAAAATGGCCATTTTTATTAGAAATTAGAAGCCACTCCAAGTTGCTTTTTTCTTCCCAGAAAATGACTTATTTGCTCTACCAAACATCCAATGGTGTTTTTTTTTTTTTTTTTAATCCAAAGAAGTAGCTTTTCTTTGTTCTTAAATTTGTCAAGCCAACCCTAATTCATTTGCAACCTTCTTTTCCTTGACTAGATATCGAATCTAAATTGAAAAGGATTGAAGAAGATCCTGAAGGTGCAGGGACTGCCCACCTCTATAATTGTATCCAAGGTGTAACTGGACTGGCTAGCCGTTCTTTTGAACAGCTCTTCGAGAGACAGGTGAGCAAGAGAAAGTTCTATGGATAGAATCTTAAGCAGTTCAGTATGACTTGATATGCTCTTATCATACATGTTAGGCTCAAGCTGAGAAGATCAGGTCAGTCCAAGGAATGCTTCAGAGATTCAGGACTCTATTCAACTTACCCAGTACAATTCGCAGTAGCATCAGCAAGGGGGAACATGACTTTGCTGTTAGGGAATATCGAAAAGCAAAATCGATTGTTCTACCATCCCATGTAAGTCTTGCTATGAAAATGCTGTTGTCGTTTTATTTAAATGCGTATATTCCCATGGTGCGTTTTTGCAGCAGCAGCAGTTGCGCACTCGCATCAGCGTGTACTATTAGTTTTATTGTTTATATTGTAAGTTAAAAAATTTATATTGTAAGTAGATGAATGTGTACAATCATGTTTTAATGGATTTGATAACTAAAATTTGAAAGTATACATTCAACAAGCTACAACATAAATTTTTCAACTTACTGTATGAAAAAATAAAACTTTCAGTACTCGCTGCTGCCAGTTGATTGCCATTGTTGCAGCCACATATTTCCATTTTCACTTTCTCAACCAAGAACTATGTCCGAGAACAAGTCAGAATTGTTAGATGATTGTAAAAGGTATTTAGAGGCATCTTAATTGAAATTTAAGATATGTCGCTCCTATTAAATGATCTTTATTACAGAGATGCCTAGATCTCCTATACAAGCGTAGATAATATCATGCATGTTTTTTTCCTAACAAACAAGCTTCAGATGATTTTTCTATGCCACAAGCTGCATCACTATTTCCTACAGATATAATGAGGTTTTATCATGTCTAAGTGATGTGGTTCAGTGTGGATATTCTCATCAAGAGTTCAACCTTTTTTCTTAGACGTGTTGTAATTTGGATAATCTAAATTTCTCTCCTTTATAACTGTTTTAGTAGTTTCATATTTCATTTGTTTTTACTGCTCTGGTTCACTTAGAAATGAATGCAGACCTAGATTCACCTTCATACCCAATCATCTTTTTCCTTCTTCACTTCAGAGTTTTCTACTGTTCAAGGCTCATTATCTGCATTTTGTTGCGCATTTGGTAAAAGCTGTATCTCAGTTGACACTAAAATCATACCTGACTGATTCAGGAACTACAAATGCATGAAAAATGCTATGCTATTTCTGCGACCAAATTGACACCATCTTATACTATCACAAGTATAGCTAACTACTCATAAGAAGCCGATGCCGGATATGAAACAACTTTTTTGTACGTGCTAATTCCTAGCAAGTTTTAAAGGTGAAGGGAAATTCTTGGCCGGTAGCACTTTTGCTTGCTTATTTCTGGAAGCATACCAGCCGATTGTTTTGTTACATTGAAGAGAAATATTACGTATTGAATATTCTGTATGCAACGAAACCCATTTTGAGCATTTCTATAAAGATGTTATCTATTAACTAAAGTTAAGGTAAAATGGAAGTAGTATCTTGTAGGAATTGATGAAAAAAAAATGGTTTTAAGTGAAAGCAAGTTCCATCTCAGGTACCTGCTGCAGCAGTTTCAGTTCAGAAAAACCTTTGGTCACTTGAAATGTATCATTCTATATCCAAAAAAATGCATATTTCTTGATCGGTGTTTCCCGGTTGGTTGCATATCATCTTGTAGCTCAAGCTTATTGCTTCCATGGGTTTACTTCTGGGTTATGAACTTGATACTATTGCCTTAGATGAGAATCTTAAACGTATTGTTTTGTAAGATCAGTTTGAAGTACTATTTGCTTAATTCATTGCTCTTTTTGGATTGATCACCAGAACGTTGCATCTCTCTTTAAACTACAGTGGTAATACTGGTTACCAAAATCCTTATTTATTGTTCTATTAAAGTGAATTCTTTAATTGCTTCAGGTGGGTATCTTAAAACAAGTGCTTGAGGAGGTCGAAAAGGTGATGCAGGAATTCAGAGGAACTCTTTACAAATCCATGGAAGATCCTCATATACAATTAACAGAAGTAAGTTCATCATAGCTTCACGATATATATTTGATCAGAAGTTCTGGAAAGAGTCGTATATTTGCTTTCCCTTGCAAGCCTTTGCTGCATTCTAGGTTGCTAGTTCACATTGAAGTATTATAGTTTTTCTTGCTCTAAATAGCATGCATTCTAAGGTTAATTAGATAGCTCCTTCTACTATTAATGTAATTAGGGGCGATGGTGGAAAAAATAAGTGTTGTTTACTGTTTAGAGACAATGTTGGATATCTTGAAATGCAAAACGTGATTTTATGTCTCATGTGACATAATTTCTTCCAATAAACCTGTGGTTCTTAAAGTTGAAAAATTTTATGGTGTTAGCATCAGTATGGAGATGCCTTGTAGCAGCTTGGGCTAGGTTGTAGTTTGGATGGATGCCTCTTCCTCCACCATCAATATCTCTTGTTGGTTTTGTAACATAATGCCTATGGTTCCGTTTATAATCATGTTGGTGGGTTAAGATGCTAAGATTGTGCAGGTGTTATTGCCATATGCGATTGTGCGAATAGTTATATTGCAGATATTCATAATTTGGTGTTGTTGCTTGCCATACTGTGTATATGTGTACCCTTCCAGAAGGATCGTATTGAGATGATATGATCATTTGTTTTCAAGTACTGAAACTCCATATGTTGCATTAGTCTCTTGTGCTGACAACTTCTTTAACACAATATCATAACACGATCAAGGTCAATGTAGTTGTTTCTTGAGCTTTGAATGCGCCAAAATCTATGGGATCACTTCTAGTCGGTAGAACAATTGGCTTCTGGACTCTGGGTGGGTGATCAGTCCATCGACCCAGACACATCATTCTTGTCTACTATCAGATCCGTTGCATTCTTCATCAGGATCAGAATCCAACTTGTTAAAGAAGCCAAGGAGGTTATCCTTTTGATTCGTTTCTATCTTTTTCAAGGCCACATTCCACACTGATCCTTGCAGGGCTGCGTCAAATATTTTTTGTATAGACCGAACCTGGTATCTTTAGTTGTCCTCCTACAAAATCTTTCTTGTGGACAAGGCTTCTTTTAGCTCTCAGTTTGTAATGCACTCTTGCTCTTTTCTTTTCTTCTTAAAAAAATCAAGTTAGAAGTTAGGACTCAAGAGAGTCATATATCGTGGACAGAAACTTCTTGTGTTGGACATGTACTGGGGGAAAAAAATAAAAGCAACCAATTTTGCATCAGTTATGTTTTTAATAGAAAAATCAGTATGGAAGTGTCTTTGAGATTCTGGTCGTTCAGCAAGTAGCCATGGATGGACCCTGGCTCTGCATTTACTCAACTGGAAGATTAACATGGAGACTTTTTGGTTATCCAAGTCATCATAGTGAACTTCTCATAATTTACAGTCTCATGCAATGGTTGCATGTCATTAGGTTCTAATTAAACGCAGAATGAGACTGCCTATCCATGTGGAAAATTTCTTTCTTTTTGCACCTTTTAGGTGCAAGATTGATTTTAACAGATGAATTGGTTAGCAGTTTCTTTATGTAAAAGTTAACCTGCTGAACAGAAACCTCCTGAATTATTATTCGTAGTATCCTACCTTTTTCATACGCAAAATGCCTACTACCTCTTAGCTTGTTTGCTCATGTAATGATTTTTGGATAGGCCATCTAGTCAATGAGCATCAACACTTCCTCTGCAACTAAAAGAGCAGGCTGGAAAATGTATTTTGTGTTGTTCAATTTTTTATTTTTATTTTATTTTATTTTGTTTATCATCCGTGTATATGTTACCAAGAAGTAAAAGAAAAAAAAAGGCTTCTGGTATATTGGTTCATAGTAATGAGTTTCTGTTGCTGCAAGCTTATTTTCTTGTGCTGAATGAGGTTCAAATCGGTGATTAAATTACCAAATTTTAATTAAATTTCTATTTTGTGTATGTCTACATGTGATATTTGATAAGTGGATCCGTCCAACATTTTGTATCCTGAGTCATTTTATTTTGTAGCTTGAAAACACTGTCAGGCTGCTTTTGGAACTGGAACCTGAGTCAGATCCTGTATGGCATTATCTCAATTTACAGGTTTGAAATGCAACCTTCTGCTATCACTGTGTAACCACTGTACTGGTGGGAATTCATTGGAGTACATTAAGGTCGTAGACCCTTCTTGAGTTGCTCAATGTTGTATTTGTAGAATAAAAGAATTCGAGGTTTGCTTGAAAAATGCTCCTTTGAGCATGAAGCAAGAATGGAAAGCTTGCATAAGGAGATCCGGGAACGGGCCTTGTCTGATGCTAGATGGAAACAAATACAGCAGGGCTCCGGTGAATCTGTAAGCTCAACATCTTGCTGAATGGATGCGACTCAGTAGAACGATTGATCTTTACCTTTTCCGTTTGTGCTTGTTTTCTCTGTATTCTTGCCAAAGAAAAATGAAAACCTTTTCCTTTGTCACAGCTAGATTACAATGGAAATGGCCACCTCGGAGTAGATTCTTCCCCTGGAACAGCTACCTCTGAGGAGTTTGACGCCCTTAGAGAAAAGTATATCCGTCGGTTGACAGCTGTTCTCGTTCACCATATACCAGCTTTTTGGAAAGTTGCTCTTTCTGTATTCAGTGGCAAATTCGCCAAGGTAGGGAGATTTTTCTTTGGGTCTATCAGAGAAAGTTCTATAGCTCACATAGTGTTGCGTGTTTACCAATCAGATCCGATGCTGTTAGCATCATGGCTCTAATTAGAGCTTTCCTGTATAACAGCTACCCAGACTCGTTTATTTTTTATCCTCAAAACTGTAAGTTTCATTTCTCAATCAACAAATTACACCAGTTTAGCATACAGCTAAAACAAACAAGATCTAATCTTGTCAAAACATAAAGCATGAGAATTAGACTAAGTGTCAACAAAAACAACTACACATCACCCCTTCTTCGTAACGATCAGCACATCACGCCTTCTTCCTTCTGATCAGTACCAGGCTCTCAGTATAGCAGCAGCAATTTCAGGAGGATTCTTGGCCCCTTTATGAAAAAGTCTCGAATTCCTTTCCTACCAAATCAAAGAAGCCATAGCTGCCATAATCCTCCTCCTCTTCAAAGCCAGTCAACTTTTACCCTGACAAACACATCTGATCCATTCAAACCAGTCCCCTCTTGCTCTGCTACACACCCTGGGCTTTAACTTGAAAGCCACCTCTGTCAACACCTTCTGAGACAAAGAACAAGCACACAGGAGACGTCCGACAGGTTCAGTTCCTTCTTGACACAGTAAGCGAGTTTCATCAGAACCAAGGCCATGCTGAACTAGCCAGATTTTAACTCAGTTTTTTCTTGAAAGCAAGCCAAAGGATATATCCATGCATAGGGATAACCTCCTTACTCCATATCAATTTCCACCAAGGAACTTGAACACCAGGGGGACAAAAAATATCAGACTTCATGGATTCTCCTTACACCAACAGACAACCCTTGAACAACTTCATTTTCTGACTTTCAATAATCCATTCCATACCCAGCTATAGGGATTCTTCATTTGAGGATTATTTGGTTACTTGACTTATTTTATTGCTAGTTTACATTACTTCCACTGCTATAATGTTTTTCCTTGTTTGGTCTTTGGCCACTCCTATAGTCCAATTACTGGGAGTTAGACCTCGATAAAACTTGGCTAGTCTTTGGTCACTCCTATTCGTTGTGATATAATCTACTGTAAACTTGGAGTTCTCCCTGAATTCCATTTTATGTTGTGATATCTAAAATGTGGACAAGTTTGCCATCTTGTTGCATAATTGTAAATGATAATCTGCATCAATTATTTGTTTCACGGATAGCTGTGTTCATTTAGTATGGTCTTTATTTTGCTTCAGTCTTCGCAAGTTGCTGCAGATTCAAATGGGAATGCTTCTGTTAGTAAGATTGAAGAGAAGTACTCTAGTCATTCTCTTGATGAAGTTGCTGGGATGATGCGCAGCACGATTTCCATCTATGAAGTTAAGGTACATTTGCTCACTGAGTTAGATATTTGTGGGCTGTGAATGCTGTCCCCTACCCTATACATGGCATGCAGGAGTGGGAAAATTTGACCTGCTTTAGCTATTAGCTTTTCATTTTGTACGAGTAGCAACCAGTTGGTTGTCTAGATTCTTTGTTCAGGAGAGGGCAGTAGAAAACTATCTACCAGGCGGAAATTTTAGGACATGCGGCACATGCATTGAACTCAAGTCAAAGAACAGAACTCTGGAATCCTTGATGCATCACCAGCTGGAAAATCTGAAACCAGCAAACACTGGGAATAACTCCAGAATGTGGATGGATCTTTGTACTGCCTATGCATATGTGGTTTATCATAGTTCTCTTATTGAACATATAATATTAGAATCAAGCAAGCTGAGTTTTCAGGTATCCTTTGTCTTACGAATAAAGAAACAGTCTCTGAAGTAGCCATTTTGGATGTATAAGTTTCTAGCTTCTCTTAGCGTTATCAATATGTATGAACTTGATATAAGCATCGAGAAATGATTGAAATTTGAAGTGATTGCCTGTGGTGTAGGTCCTGAATATATTTCAAGAATTTGAAGAGTCAAATATACTTCGATCCTATATGAGTGATGCCATCAAAGAGATAGCTAGATTATGCCGAGCTCTAGAAGTAAAAGAATCAGCTCCTCCACTTGCTGGTATGTGCAGATATTCCCTTCAATGCATCCTATTTTGTGCTAACACATCTAACACATTTTTTCAAATCTTTTTCCTGTGGATACAGTGACAGCACTAAGAGCTATTTATGCAGAAGTTGCAAAAACTTATATCCTGCGACTTTGTTCCTGGTCAAGGACGTCGACTAATGAATTAGCAGAAGATGAAACATGGGTCCCAGTTTCTGTAATTGAACGGAATAAATCTCCTTACCGTATTTCTTACTTACCTTTAGCATTCCGATCAATATTAGTATCAGCTATGGATCAAATCAATACGTAAGTGATCTTTTGAACTTTGTGCATTATTTAGAGTGGGGTTTTCCATCTCAAGAGTTCAGTTAGTATGCTCACTCCCAACTGGCATATACCTTCATTTAAGTTTCTAATTGTGATTCATAAGGAAACACATTCTCAAGAGTTTAGGTGTACCGGATGATAACTATAACGCTATTAATTGTAGTTCTACATCAGTGTCAAAGTTAAGTTCTGCGACAATCTATGTTGGTTATTGTGCCATTGCCATCACAATATTAAATAAAGTATGCCCTCTGGTTCTAATAATTTTCGGAGTAGATTTTTCTGGGTGAACTGGTAATGTTGCTTGATTTTCATAGGCTCATGAGTTATTTTTGCAGTTCTCTCATTTTGGGAAGAATTCTCTTGTCGTTATATATCTAGCTAGAATGTGGATGCTACTTGTATCACTTCTTTGTCGTCAACAACACAATTAGCCAAACAGACAAAGAAGAAATAAAAAAGAAATGTTTGGTAAGATTATCTAACCATGAACATTTGAAATGGAGACCTGTTGAGTGCTAGCACCCTTGAGAAAATCTAAGATAAAAGAAGAGATGCTGATGTGCCTCTCATGAGTGGAAAGGTAAGGACCTAAAGGAGTTTAAGAAGAATAGTTTGGTTAATTGCACTTTATAATGCATGCAACTGAAGAGGTCGTAAAGGAAATGTAGCTCAAGGTTTCCAGTAGCTAACTGTTTCAAGTATTCATGCTTAAAAAACTACATCTTTAAAAATCACAAACTTTTTAGGGTAGCATCTGATTGAACTTCTAGACCTACATCCATGATCCATCCCTTTGCCAGCCACATTCGACAGATATTGTTGTCTTGTTGCCATGGTATCTGAATGTCATATTCTTTTTCAGTATGCTTCAGACGTTAAAGACGGAAGTTGCAAAGAATGATGATATTCACTTTCAAGAAATTCAGGAGTCTGTCAGGCTTGCATTTTTGAATTGTTTCTTGAATTTTGCTGGTACGTGTGCTAAGACCATCTAGACTTCTTTGTTCATACAATTAGATCATCAGACATCTTTGTTGAGGTCATACAAATATGGTGATTCCTAATGTTGGTTACATGCTCTCCTGCTTTAATTAGGCCATCTGGAGCGTATTGGCAGTGAGCTAGCTCAGAACCGGTCCGGGATAGGAAGTCCACGAATACCAAATGGTGATTCTTATGAATCCTTAGATAGGTCCTTGGATCTCCCTTCTGGAAGCATCAATGATCCACATCAACAGTTGCTGATGGTGCTGAGTAACATTGGATATTGCAAAGATGAACTTGCATATGAACTCTACAACAAATATAAACATATCTGGTCACAGTCCAGGTATTTTTTTGCTATTTGCATGTATAGAGCTCAAAGTATATATTGCACTTGAATGTTGGTGTTCAACTTTCTTCTCAGAGTCCAGTTGAGAATAGCTGTTCTCTATTCTTGGGCTCTCTTATGAGCTGTCTATGCCTGCTTTTTATCTTCTTTTTATGGAATGTTTGTGCTTCAAATGCTTCAGTCAATTTATTTTATTTTATTCAATTTATATTTTTGCAAAATATTAAGGTAAAAAAGGGGGTTCATTGAATATAGTGATGGAAATCGATCTCGGGATGATGCATTTGTAGCTGCAACTGCATGAACTATCGAACTATGAAAATGTTTGTGTGAAGCATTACTTAGTTGCTGCAAGATTGTGGGTCTACTACGGCAATATGTGGTTTTATCCCTGTTTTTTTAAAACTGGGATACATTTTTATCAGAGCCGCAGTTTTTGATTATGGCCTAACTTGCTAGAACCACCTTCATTATCCATTCTATTGGTTCAGACTCAAGTTACTGTCTTAGGAACTTGAATTCTGATTATTTCAGTCGCTTCCTGTGCTTCGTTTAAGATAATTGGTATTTCCTTTTCTTGTTTGATGTTTCTCTGACAGGGATAAGAATGAAGAGGAGAGTGATAAAATTGATTTGATTATGTCCTTTGGTGCCCTAGAAGAGAAAATGCTTGAACAATATACTTTTGCAAAGGTAGTTGAACAAGTATCTGACTATCTACATATGTTTACAGTGATGCTTGTGTTTTCCCTTTGCCTTTTGCCATGAACTGCGAGACTAGCCCTTGCCCTTTTCTTTTTTTCCCCTTTTTTCTTTTCCTTTTTCTTCTTTCTCTCTTTTTTTTTTTTTTTTTTTTTTTTTTTTTTTTTTTTTTTTTTTTTTTTGGTGCCATAAACTGTGAGACTAGATAATTAGTAACTTCGAGGGGAAGTTCCCATATAAAGGTGAGTTGCATAAGGGATCACTTTTATGCTATACTTGTTCGTACTGATTTCAAAAATCCGGGTAAAACAATCTAAGTAGAACTTGAAGAATGACTTCTCGAGCAAAATAAGCGCAGGGCAACTCTTCCCCAGACTAACGAGGCAAATACAAGATGAGAGGTCATGGTGCATGTCTTTTTGCTGATGGCCTATACAATAGAAGATAGAAGATGTGAATACAAAGTTTATGTCAAGGTAGCATCTTAGCAGTCTTGGATTTGAGGGTCCAAGGCTTAGCGGAGTAGGGATGGAATGTGGTTTGTGTATTTGACCAAGAGTGGTCATAGTATTGACGATGATGTGCTTTGGATGGAAAGTCCTCATAAAGGACATCACACAACATAGAGGAGAATAAGGTTGTCTTATTCATGCAGCTGATTCCATATAATTGGATAAAAGATTGGTTTGTTTTTGTTGTGGTTATGGCACTTGTAGTTGGTTTTTGAGCACCTAAAAATTTTGGGATGTGGTGACTTGTTAGGACTCATCCATATTATTTCAAGAGGGCAATGCAGTACTCAGACAGCGTCTAAATTTGTTAGGCAAGTAGCAAGGATTTATGCCTACCTCTGTTGATGATCTGTACAGTAGCTTTTAGAAGCTTCTGCATTCCTCCTTTGATCACTTAAAATGAAGTAAAAACACACCTTCCTCTTGTGCAATAATGTTTCTTCTTTTTCCATCCCAAATTTCTAAGCTTCATCAACTCATTCTGAGAGATATCTTTATCCTGTAAGGCACACTTGATGAGAAAAGGGGCCATGAAGTATCTGTTGGATGCTGGAGTTCAGTGGGGAGCTGCTCCTACAGTGAAAGTAAGCAATGCATTGATTTACCTGTTGCTATTTTTTTCCCCCTATTTTTAAAGCTGTGCAATTTATCATGAAACGATCCAGGGTGTACGAGATGCAGCCGTGGAATTGTTGCACACCCTAGTTGCTGTCCATGCAGAGGTACTTAACTAGTGCTCTTCTGGGTAATTTTCAATAGAGTACTTGGAAGCTTTCCTCAACGACTGTGATTTATACCTCTTGGGCTGTGTATCTCTGATTGCCATTCTTTGTCCCTCTTTTTTCTGCTAGGTAATTTGTTCTTCGCCTTGTGATAAGTGCATTACAGCATTGACATGAAAAAGCATGCACCGTTTGTTTTAGGATTCACAACCACTGGTGGAAAATCATGATTCAGAACTTTTAATTTTGATCTTCTCATGTTTTCTTACAGTAGTTAGCTTGACTAGTCGTAATGTTAGGCATTCCTGAGTATTAACCATTGGTAAGTCTGAACCATCTTTGATCTATGTTACTTCAATTACAGGTCTTTGCTGGTGCTAAACCGTTATTAGACAAAATCCTCAGCATTCTTGTCGAAGGGCTGATTGATACATTACTGAGCCTGTTCGATGATAATAAAAACAAAGATCTCAGAACGCTGGATCCAAATGGTTTCTGTCAGCTTATGCTTGAGGTAATTTATATTAGTCTTTTTCCTTTAGACAAAAATATCCTATATGTAAGTCCTTCTAATTATCCATCTGTGTCTTTGCATTGTTTTGCTCTAGACATTCCTTTTGCCTCGACCATCAGATGTGGCCCTTAAGACTTATTCATGGTATAAATTGATGGAAAGGCTATGTTGTGGAATGGATTAGTGTCTAAATGAGACCAGTTAGTAAACAAGTCTAGAATGGTCTTGTTTTCATGATAATAATATTGAGTTTGGTAAGTTGGGAAAGGAGACACTGAGGACAATGAATTCCAAAATTTTCCATCGGATCATCTTATGAAAATCCTTAATTACTTGAATAAAGGAAGAACCTCAAGGTGATGCATATGATGATCAGTTACAATAGAAGATGATTGTCACTCCTCGTGACTGCAGATAAGATCTTTTTCTATTTTCTGTCCGTGGAAATATCGCTTTGTATTTCCTTCTTGTTAACTTTTCCTATAATTGCAACTTATATTGTTCCAAGTAATTCTCCAAACCTTCAGACGAAGTCGCATGACATTATGAACCATTATATGCAATTATATTTCCCTTGCAAATCAATCAAAGTTTATGAAAATGTGATGCAAGGAACCCATTGCAAGGTTCTTGTGAAAGCATTAGACTAAACCTGTCATGAATTTCCTTTTTCGGAGTTTTTAGATCAGGTAAGAATGGCCAGGCAGTCATGACTGACCAAGAGCTGACACTGCTTCTTTGATAATTGTCAGCTCGAATATTTTGAGACCGTACTGAACCCTTACTTCACAAATGATGCAAGAGAATCTTTGAAATCCCTACAAGGGGTGTTATTGGAAAAGGCAGCAGAGAGTGCGACAGAGTCTGTTGAGAATCCAAGCCATCATCGTCGGCCAACCCGTGGTGGCGAAGATGCTGTGGAAGATAGACAAGGAATAAATGTCTCTCCAGATGACCTCATTGTAAGCAATCGTCTCTCCCCAATATCCATGACACCCCCTGGCTCCCACCCCTGACACCATAAATACACAACACACAGACACGCACAGGAATGAAGGAGAAGAGTAAAACAAGAGAGTCCTTGACCAAAAGCCAAGAAAGAGTCTGAAGGAAAAGTTGATCTTTATCATTCTGGCCTTCTTTACCGGAGGGTTCTAAGATGCAATTCAGTGTTGCATTTTTCTTTTATCTTTTTTTATTTCTTTGCCTTCTGTTCTAAGCATCGTGGTATCTGAATTCGTCATCTCTTCATATTTGTTTGTTGCATACTCAGGCTCTTGCACAGCAGTATAGTTCAGTGCTCCTTGAGGCTGAGCTCGAGAGGACACGTATAAACACAGCATGTTTTGCGGAATCTATTCCACTAGATTCACTTCCTGCGCCGGCAAAATCTGCATATGCCTCCTTAAGGGGATCCTTGAACTCTCCAAGCAAATCTTATAGGACCACCGAAGCAGTGAACTCCTCCACCATTCCTCGCCAACGACGTAGATAAGATTCACTTTGTTTAGTACATCATTCATTTTTTGTTCAGCCTTTTCTATTTATCGTTTTGTTAGTGTCCTTGTTGTATTCTACGATCATGGGTATAGTTATCGTAATCTTAGTCCGATTTGTCGATATGTAAATTGGTGTGTTGCCCAGTTTTGCTACCCTGATTGAAAACTAACATTTCTTTGTAATGACTGCACTATTTGCATGTGTGTTTTTTCCGAGAATGTATTAGTTTCTCAGCTTCAATGTTAGTCTGCCCATACTATGATGTGTTCTGCCTATGTACATTCTTCTTCATGCGAGTTTTGCTAATGTTCACCGTCCGCAGCAGAAAAACTGAAGATGGAATGATTGATTGATTTATGCTGGAAGCTTAAGTCAAAGTACACCAGGAGGTAAATCTCAACTTTTGTAACTGTATGAATAGATTCAAGCTGGACAGAGCAATCACAATTTACCATACTACAAGGATCACCGCGAAGAATAGCTTTGAGTTTGTGTAATTGTTACAGCATCACAATGGTGTCGGTGTTGGAGGTCCTTAATTCTGTAAATCTCTTGATGTGAAGGATGAGCCAATAAAATTTAACTGCAATGGTGTGATGAAATTCTCTATGAATTTTGGAGAAACTCCAAAGGAAATTGGTACAGCACAGTTCAAGGTTGAGATTTTCAATCAACCATCATTCTTCGTCCTCATGTATTGAACATCAATTTTTTAATAGTAAAATTTGACTTTAGAGACTAAAATTAAGATAGCTACAAATTTTGAGGTGTCCCCATTGTGTACTTGACACTTCAAAAGGAGCAGTGTCTTCAAAAATCATTCGCAACTTCATGTTTTGGAGTCAAAAGTCCACAACATCGTTGTGGAAGCTTTTCTCTAACTCAGAATTAGCATCCTTGATATACCAAACTTACGAAGGAAACCAAAGACATACTATTCTCCTAGGGTTGCCCTAAGGAGCGGCATATCCGAAGGGGAGTGTCATAGCGGTCAGGCTGAGTATTGGTTTGGAAGGGGCGTTGGGATCGATTCAAGCGGATTCGGAGGAGACGACAGTCTCGCGAAAGAGGTGGATGACTGTGTGCAGCAGTGGGGAAGACAACTTCGCCTCATAGACCCGGAGAAGAGCTCGATTGACCATGGTGAGGCGGCGTTGAAGGAAGAGGATGAGTTTGAGTCCAAGAACCTGGTAGCGAAACTGATTGTTGCTTGAAGCATTTCAGTGGATGTGGGCAACTGCTGGGGATGTAGAGTCCAAAGCTAAGCGGAAAAATATCTTCGTCTTCAGATTCTATCTCGCTACGGATTTGGAATGAGTTCTTGAGGGCGGCGCTTGGCACTATGGCAACAATCCTTTGATTCTGCGACGTTAAGATGCCACCAAGTGCTTATTTGATTACAGGTTCGACACAATGCCTATATGGGTTCAGTGTGATCATTCCCGCTTAGATGTATGCGGCAAGGTGTATCGGAGCTGCTAGGGAATAAGATCGGAAGAGTCCTCAGTATCAACCTAGATGAAGCTGGAGAAGCACGGGGTCATCGTCTTCGAGTGAAGGTGGAACTAAACCTTCATCGTCCTCTAGTCAGGGAAACGAAGGTCACACTAAAATATGATTCGACGGTATGGATCCCTTTCTCCTATGAAAGTGTCCCATATTTATGTTTTAGGTGGGGGGTAATTGGCCACCGAGTTGCGGAGTGCAAAGCTGCTCCGAAATGGATGATGGACGATCAGGGGTCTGAGATTGAGGAGAACTTCAAGTATGGGGCTTGGTTACGAGCGTTTCCTACAAGGAAGAAGGTATCAGGAATTGTGAAGGTCCGGAGTGAGTTCAAGGTTAGAACGGGTAACCCAACCCCTTCCTCTTGTGCCAGGAACGATCAGGAGCGGTTGATGGGACATCACCCTCGTCTGACGAGTCCAAGCAACCTGAGAGAGATCGTTGTCGAAATCCCTGAGGCATATAGGGTTTTCAGAAAAATGGCTAACTCTTACCATGAATTGCATCCGCACTTTGTCGTACTCAGTTTTGGTGAATGGTTGCCCAATGTTGTCATTTAAGCCATCCCAAGAAATTTGGTCAGGATGATCCGATCTCGTCTTATTTGTTTATTATGTGCGTTGAGGCCATCACTTTCCTATTGCAGGATTCTTGGACGAAGTGCAAATAACACGGTGTGAGAGTCTGCAGAGCTGCTCCTAAGGTCACTCATCTATTATTGTCAATGATAGTTTAGTGCTGGGACGGACAGTGCGTTCAGAAGCCGAGGAACTACATCGGATTCTTACCACTTATGAGCTAGCTTCTAGTCAGAAAATAAATCGGAAGAAGTCTGCTATGTGTTTTAACCCAAATACCCCATCCCATGTGAGGCGGGTCTTTGGCGAGATTCTTATGATGCGTGAGGAGCAAGACTTAGGGGCCTATTTGGATATGCCTTCCACACTTAGGCTCTATTTGTGGAGTTAAAGATAGGATGTGGTGAGCGTTGCAGGGTTGGGATGGATGTTTACTCCCTCTTGTAGGCAAGGATGACTTGATTAGAGCAGTATTTCAAGCAATCCCTACATATATCATGTCCTGTTTTCGACTTTTGAAATCAGTGGTAGACGACCTCTATAGAATCTGTTGTCGCTTTCTATGAGGTTTGAAGGATGGTCGAAACAAGATTCATTGGATGAGCTGGTCTCGTCTCTGTATGCCGAAGTTAGACGGAGGCTTGGGTCGAATTTGGGTGCCTTAATGATGCACACTAGAAAAGCAGCTGTGGAGCCTCTTGCAATATCCATCGTCACTAACGGCAAGCGTGTTATGGGTTAAATACTATCCTAGATCGTCCATCTTGGATACGTAATCGGGGACGAATCCTTGCTACCTATGGCGGAGTCTCCTCTCAGCGAGAACGCTTCTGCAGTTGGGACTGATTTCGTCGAATAGGTTCTGGCAAGTAAACTCGATTGTTTGGGGATCCATGGGTCTTGAGTCTCCTTTCGAATCTGGTTCATTATATGGATGGTTCCCTTCTTGTGGATGCGACAGTGAGTATGCTCAAGGACGAGGTGTCATGGCAATGGAGAAGAGATACTGCTTGCCATTTGTTTAATTCATCGGTGGCTCAAGCGATTCTTAGCATTCCGATAGGAATTTCTTCCAAGGAGGACTGGTAGGCATGGTCTCTGGATAAGAGCGGGATCTTCAAAGTGAAAGGTGCATATAGAGCGGCCTTCAATCATAGATTCATGTATGAACTGGGATCCATGAATAATGCCCAGTTTTGACAACAGCTCTGGAAAATGGAGGTTCCCCCAAAAGTACGAATGTTTCTTTGGAGGGCTAGAAGTCACTTTCTACTGACAAGATCCAACTTATGCTACCGTGGTATGATGAGCGAGAACAACTGTCGGATGTGTGGCGGTGTCCCTAAGACGACGACTCATGTACTGGGATCGTGCGAGTTTGCAAGCAAAGTTTGGCAGAAGAGTCACCTCTTTGTGGACCTTTCGACTGAGCAACACCATTTTTTGGACTAGATCAATTCAGCTTTGGGACGTTTATCGAAGGAAAAAGCAGCATGTATGGCGCCTACTCACTATAATATTTGGCTAAACAGAAATGCGAGGGGTCCATTGTTCGAGGCTGTAGGACCCTAAGATAATCGTCACGATTTCTCGTCCATACATAAAGGAGTATTCAACTGCAAATGTGCGACGAACTGCTTCTATTGCTTCCACCACTGCCGGTACTCCAGTTAAATGGATGACTCCACCATCGGGAAGACTCAAGCTCAATGTGGATATGGTATTGGGAGTTTCAGGTATAACGAGCCTTGGTGCAATAGTACGTGATCAATAAGGCGATATTGTGCTGGTAGGGGATATGATTGTAAATCAGGAACTGATACCTGTAATGGGGGAAGCTCTTGCTATTGGATTAGGTCTTGAATTTGTGAAATCTGTGGGCATGGACAGGATTATTGTTGAGTCGGATTGTTTGGACATGATTCGAATGATTAACAGAGGAGCGGACGACCTTTTCTTGCAGGGCCAAGTTGTTGAAGGCTGTTTGTTACTTATGAAGTCTTTTGAAGAGGTTTGTTGCTCTTAGGTTTGTAGGGATGTAACGTCTCGAAATCCGACGTGTCCGATACATGACGTTATGTCGTCATAGATTCACTCCATGACAAGATTAAGTAATCCAAACGGGTTTGTAGGTATAAAAACTAAGAAAAACTACCAAATTATTATCATTATAAATCCAAATGATGTCATGCAAATCCAAAATATATTATATTATCTCACAAATATATTATTCAAATGTCTACAAGTGATTCTCACCAAAATTATTTCATGTATTCAATATTACATATTGAACAGTGAGATAATTAATTGTATGCATACATTCTTATTCTAGCGTTTCAGTATCGTCCTGTGATGGAGCCGCAAATAAAACACATAACCCGTGAGTTAAAAGCTCAGCAATCAAAAGTATATGTATTCGATTTGTAGGGTATTCCCTCGACTATTACGGTTGATGAGTACTTGTAAAACATTTTCTAATAACCAATTGGAAAATATGGGCGTCATATCAAATAATACACATAATAATAACTTATACGTCTTTACCCTTTTTTATAGTCTTTTACTTATTTAACCATTGCAAATCCATCTCCCGACATGAAAGATAGAACTTAATGAGGACAAAAGAAGAAGATAGATTTTTGAGATATAGACATTGATCTGGGCCAAGTTCTCAGTCACATAACATCCACCAAAATCATTTGAAAATCTGTTGTCGTTTATGAAAGTGTTTTTGTTTTTCATAAGTACTACGCGTGATTTAGGTTCGCTGCCCAAAAATCACTACGTCTCTTACGTGTTTTTCGTTTTGCTAAGCCCTCACTTACACGCTGAAGGTCCCCCTGCAGAGAGCAACCTTACACCCAATCGGTCGATATTCTGACCCGTGACTTCTTATCGTTGTACATACGAAGAGAACCACACTTGTCCTCTTACTAGCTAGATTTAACGTTTGGTCCAGTCAAGTTCGTTTTGAACGTTCGTAGAGCCAAAAAAACCTGATCCCGGAGGATCCACTATACGACCTCATCGACGACTACGGATTATACGATCTCTGGAACGAGCGTCCTGACTATCAATCTCACTGATTTTGATGAAGTATGAAGATGATGCTTTGATGCAAAGTGTAAATGTTATGTGAGGGAGAGTATGAGCTTGAGAGAAATAAAAGAATGATGATGAAAAGAGAAGTTGAGTGGAGAATTGATGATTGAAAGAAGATGAAAGTGGTTGCGATGGTAGTGGTGATGAATGATAAGTGGGAGGTGGTTGTGGTGGTGGTGGTGTTGATGGATAATGAGTGAAAGGTGGTTGTGGTGGGAAGTGGTGAGTGGGTAGTTGTGAGTGGGAAGTGGTGAGTGAAAATGATAAGTGGGGAGTTGTGAGTGGGATGTGGTGTGGATAGTGAGTGGTTGATGAAATGAAGAAAAAGGTGAGTGGTGGGGTGTGATGTGTTGAATGTATTTGTTTAGGGTATTATGATATTCCATATATCGTATTTATAAAAATCTCGTATAATTTTATCTCAAAAAATTATTTTGTTCTTACCGTAAGGTTTCAAACATTTTATTAGAACGTTCTACCGAAGAAAATATTATTTTTGAGACTAAAAATTTTACAACTGTACGTGACTCTTTTAACTCCGTAATTTTCATTACGTATGTCACACTTTGTAATTTTCGTTACTTATCGTGTTTTTAATCTCATTTATTCTAAACATATGCTTAATATATATATATTTATTTAACTACTTATTCATATCAAAATTCTCAGTTATTATAAGGGATGCTAATCGTGTTGCCATGAACTGGCATCCTTTGTTTCTATATGTCCAAGATTTGGAGAAGAAGAGTCTCCACTCCCTTCATATATACAGTATTCTTGATCTTTGTAATTCGCACGAGAGCAATAAAACCGTCTATAATGGGCCATTTATCAAACAAATTATAAAAATATATATACAAAGCTTATGAATCATCGAAGCATGGCTTTTGGTTAACTAGTGCTCCATAAAATAAGAAAATTGAACAAAAGCTTATGAAGCATGGACTTAAAAGGAAAATAATTTTAAAAATTGATTCAATTTCATAGATATAAGTTTGTATCGAATGCTTATTCATATGTCTCATAAAAATAATTTGAAAAAATCTATGGAGGTAGAGTTGAGAAACATTATTTTTCATATAATTTCTTGCCTAAGTCATCATATACAAGAAGAATAACGTTTAGAGAACATTCTTGACTCGACTACGGAAATGATAGCTTCCATATTAAAAATGAAACAAAAAAAAGACAAAAGACAAAAGAAAAAAGACAAAAAGAAAACGAAAAAAAACAGCCATGGTTTGGCGTGTGGCCTGCTTGTGGGAATTTCATTTTCGTCCATCATCTGCCGACTGAACCAGAGTTGTTCAGGTCAGCTACCTTTCCTCCTCTCTTCTCATGATTTCCCCACTTTTCTCTCTAGTTCTCCATCTGGGCACTCAAGTTTCAAGTTTTCTGTTGCATAATCTTGATCAATTCCTGTGATAAAAGGTTGAAAAATTGTGAAATCAGTGAGATTGCTGTTGTCCCAGTGAGCTCAATTGAGACCTTGAATGCTCAATTGCGGTAATATTTGTGAAATTGAATAATTTTGAGGAATGGGGTTTTCCTGGGTTGGGGCTTTAGTTGTAGAAAAGTGTGAGCTTGTTAGGGTTTTGAGGAGGGATTGTTGGTGGGTCTGTTGAAAGTTAGGGTTTTGATGAGGGGTTGTTGGTGGGTCTGTTGAAAGTTAGGGTTTTTGAGCTTCTCATGGAGGAGAATTTGATGCCTGTTGGATCAGCCTTTGTGGGTCTTGATTTGCAAGGGTCAATGAGGATGATTCACAATCAAAACCCAAAGGGTCTTCACCACACACAATCCCACCAGGGTTCTTTGCCCTTGACCATGGGTCAGGTTTATGAGTTTGAGCAGCCGAATTCTTCGGCTGATTTGGGAAAGGTAGATAGGGGCGAAGCCTCGGCGAGCGATGAGGATGATCAGAGCTTGAATGACGATGCGGTTGATGGTGGGAATGATCAAGAGAAGGGGAAAAGGGTGTCGCTTTGGCAGCGGCTGAAGTGGACTGATTCTATGGTGAGGCTTCTGATAACTGCTGTTTCTTATATTGGTGAGGATGTGGCGTCTGAGTGCGGTCCTGGTGGGAGAAGGAAGTATGCGAATTTGTAGAAGAAGGGTAAGTGGAAATCGGTGTCGAAAGTGATGGCTGAGAGGGGGTTTTGTGTGTCTCCACAGCAGTGTGAGGATAAGTTTAATGATCTTAACAAGAGGTATAAGAAGCTGAATGAGATACGTGGTAGGGGAACTTCC
The DNA here is from genome assembly GCA_035668315.1 of Drosera spatulata. Lineage (NCBI taxonomy): Eukaryota > Viridiplantae > Streptophyta > Magnoliopsida > Caryophyllales > Droseraceae > Drosera > Drosera spatulata. Next base: position 2,747 of record JAOVYX010015685.1, on the reverse strand, counting down.
TGTCAGGTTGTTGAGAACCCGGTGCTGCTTGACATGATGGATCATTTGTCGGAGAAAACGAAAGAAGAAGTCAGGAAAATTTTGAGCTCAAAGCATCTGTTTTATGAGGAGATGTGTTCTTATCACAATGGGAATAGGTTGCATTTGCCTCATGATGTGGCTTTGCAGCGTTCTTTGCAGTTGGCTTTGAGAAAGATCATGAGCCCGGTGATTCTCAGAGGCTTCCACCTGATGATGTTGAAGAGGACAATCATGATATTGAAAGCGATGACCAGGAGGAATATGAAGAGAACTGTGGCCAGGGTTATGGGGTTTCTGGCGATGCAGCTAAAAGAATGAAGCTTGGGTCGGGGCTAGACAAATTTACTTTTGGAAATCCCATGAATCCTCAGGACAAATTTACTTTTGGAAATCCCATGAATCCTCAGGACTTAAAACAAGAGCTTTTTGCAACCACACAATCCGCATCTTGATGCAAATGCCGCCTTTCCTGATCCTTCCATGGCGGCTTGGATGCAGAAGCAGTGGTTTGAGTCTCGTTCGCTAGAGTTGCAACAACAGAAGATGCAAATTGAAGTAGAGATGTTAGAGCTGGAAAAGCAGCGGTTCAAGTGGCTCAGATTTAGCCGCAAGAAAGATAGGGAGCTGGAGAAGATGAAAATGCGAGAGGCTGAAACTGGAAAATGACCGTATGGCCTTGGAGTTGAAGCGGATGGAAATGAGTATGCAATCTAATCAGTGATCTCTCTGGTTCTGCAGTGTCAAGATTTTGCATTAAAGAATATTACTGATTGCTGTTTGAAGTGTAAGGCAGTTCTAGAAACAAAGTTGCTCGAGGTATGTAGGAATGTCTATTCTGTACTACTCTTTTTTGCATTTGAACATAAATGGCAACTGTGTAACTTCTATAGTTGAATAAATTTTTTTGCACCTGTCTCATCATAGTCCTTCATTTGACATTTTAATATCTGTCTCATGGATGATTTGTGCTCATGCTATGAGTATTCTTACCAAATAGTACAATGATTTGCTCTCATTTAAAGGTTTTGGGCCTCTTTGTCCTAAGACTCATTCTTCGAGGCTTCTGACTATTCTTTGTTACTCTATTTTTCTGAGTTTTTCCATCTCGTTCCTTCTCCATTTTCTCATTTCCTGGTGCTGATAGTATCTTTCGCATATCACTTTTCTCATGGGTACATTTTTATTCTGGTTTTTTTTTTTTCGTTTGGGGGGAGGGGGGGGGGGGTGGTCGTCAATACATGGCTTCTTACAGGGATGATTTTTGTTCAGTTTCATGCTCTATGTTAACCAGATTCACTTACCTTGGAATAATGATTCTCACATCAAGTATGAATGGTAAACAAAATAAATGAAATAAAACCAAAAATAAGATGCCTGGAAGAAGAGGGAAATGTTAAAAGAGTATTTTTGTGAAGGAGTTTGTTTACTGAAGTGGCATTTGAAATGGTGGGACTATTGAATTTCTTATTTTTTAGTTTTTAGTTTTTAGCTTTTAGCTTTTAGCTTTTATTTTATTTTATATTTTTTTTTTTTTTTTGTGAAGAAGTACAAAAATTAGGGTGCATAGGAAGAACTAACTGTTCCCTAGTTTAGGGATTGTTTTTCTGTCATGGTGCCATTTGTTGTTCAAATTTGCCACGGGGTTCTATGGCAACCAATAAAGTTGAAAATCTAATCTGAATGCCGCTTCTTTGCCCCAACCAGTCACGGATCAAGGACTCGTGTGTGATATTTGTTTACACCATTCTTTTTTTCTTTTCTTGCTACGACTTAAAGAATGAATTTGTCGAATTTGCTTCATTAAATCAGTGGTCTAGGATAAGAGTTTGTTCGTTTTATTATGCTCTTTCACCAGTACTAGTGAGGAATGATGATATACTTCATTTTTGTTATATTCGTAGCGATGACAGACCTGCTTAATTACTGATTCTTACAATCGTTATGTTTTCTTTTCACCGATAGTTTGGGGAAGAAATGAGTTGTAGAAGAGTATTTCTAAGTTTGTATATATGAATCTCCCCTTCCCTTCCACTCAAACGGTCGCCCTTTACAAGGACAAAATAGCTTAACCAATTGAAATTATGGTTTACGGCCAGTGGTCTATGGTCCATATTATGACAGATGTAATATCCATGTATTCCTATATTTTTGTCGGTCGATTCATTTGTTGGTAGCTGAGAACCTGTGAAGAAAGGTTGGTTGTTGGTGCTACTTGTTGTCTGGTAGATTCTCTTGATGTAAATACTAGGAGAGTAGCCATCTTACTTTTATTAGGATGTACGTGATACAACTCCAACACAAATTTATCCTGTGTGGCATTTATAGATACATGATTTTTGTGTCCTTTGTCTAGCTGTTTTCGGATCCCAGGGGTTTGGGGATACCAGGTTTTAACAGATTGAGTTTTGGTACTGCTTGAAAGTGCATCTCTCTTTCGGTTATTTGTTTAAGAATTTTTTCACATATGAAGTTCTCTGAGTGCTTGCGCTAGTTTTTATCTAGCCTTTCACTTCCATACAAAAGATTCTGAAATTATTGTAGCCTTTTTTATTTTCCTGTGCTTCTGTTCTGGGGCTATTATTTGTTCATTGCATCTTTCTTCTGTTCTGTTTGACATCAAACTTAATATTTCTGACTTGCTTGATTCCATAAAATATATCATCTTTTTTCATCTTTTTTTGAAAGGAAAAAAAAAAGTTCAAGATACTTTGGCGGCATCTCTTTCT
>JAOVYX010015684.1:0-27006 GCA_035668315.1 Drosera spatulata | reverse complement strand
GTGAAGAAATATGAGGTACATGGTCCATATTTTATCACCAAAGTGCCAAGTATAAGATTCTATGCATCAACGTCTAAATAATGACTTTACCAGATTACACGACTCGAAATTCTAGCATCCATGTCACTCAAGTATGAGCGTAATTTTATCGCGATTGAGGAGGAGGACAAGGATTGCTGGCTGTACTACTTTGTGTTGTCCCTTTCAGGATAATTTAAGGGCCGTTGGATCACAATTAAAAAAAAAAAAAAAAAACTGAAGCTCCCATAGACTACATTCTACGGTTTCTATTTGCTACTGCACATTGGCACAGCAGGGATGGACAACCGGTGATCCCATTCCCTACAACTTGATTGAAATACTCCTTCCACCCCCATTTATTTTGCAATTTCATTTTAGATGAGCAATAAAATTATTCGAGTTATGAATCGTCTGTGAAACGAACAAACATCATTTTATGTAAAATTACTGTATAATATTTATGACAGTTTAAATTATACATTTTAATCCTAAGCTAATGTAGTAATTTTCTTACCTCGTTAAATCGAATAACGAAATTTCTCAAAATGCATATTGAATAATGCAATAATGATGTAGTGTTGTAAAATAAACGGACAATGGAACAGAAGGAGTAAATTGCATTCAGCATCTGATCTGTTAAGACCATATTATGCTGATAAGACTTGCTTTTAGTTAGACGTCCGATTGGTAGTATTATGTCTTGGGGTATCCCCCAAACCTGATATGATTTGATCTTTTGTAGTAGAATTGGGGAAATAACTATAAGCCTATAACTTCAATTGGAAGCCAGAAAATCTTTTCTTTCAACTACAACAATCACCCAAGTGCTCGCGTTAGACTTGGATTTGAGTATTAAATTCAATTTATTCAAGTATTGGTTCAATAACAATAATTTTATTTGATTTGTCCATCCTGCCAAAATGGACCATCTAAACAAAACTTTCCACCATTCTGCAGCAAGACTAGTTTTGCAACTTCTGCATATGAAGAATCTCTTTTGTCGATTTTCTTTGTTTTAGTCCCACTAGATGTATCCCTTACGTATTGATCATTCAATCAATAATTTAGAGACATTAATTGACATATGAGTGCCAAATATATGCCATTTTCCCCCATCTATATCTGGAAAACTCTCAAAGTGTAGGGTATTGTTGAGTAATTTTCTTCGACTCAAACAAGACACTATCCATCCTCAAAATGAACAGATTTCATGAATAAAACTTAACAAACAATGTGGGTAACAATCTTTCTCATTGAATGGGAAAAAAAAAAAAAATAAGAGAAGGCAATAAGTTGGATAAGCTAGGATTGCAATCAAGAAACTTCTTATCTTTCTTAACTTTTCATTTTATGGTACTATTCATCCCTTTTGCGATAGCAACCCAAGGAAAATTCAAGTGGGGATAAGATGAGTAGGTTAAGAGATGAGGAATCCTAATCCATAACTTTTGCCATAGCACTCGACACATTGAGATGATCATGAGTACGACATTACATGACCTTAACTGAATGGAAGTACTTATCATGAAACCAGTACTTTTTATATGTCCCATAGATATTGCAAAAACTTCAGGAACAGGTGACAAAGTCAATTTTACCAAATGTTAAGAACCAATTAAACAATTTGTTATGGTTAGCGTTGCAAGATAAATTATGAAAAATTATATCCAGACAAAACCCCTCCTTGTCATGCATGAGGTATTAATTAACACAAAACGAAAATGAAAATTTATCTCAACAAACTCCTAACCCATTATCGTCACCATTGCAAGTATTGCAAATACTCTTTTCGTCTCATTCAAATTATAATGTTGTCCTATATCAATAATAAAATTATTCATGTCACGAATAGTAACAATAAAGTTATTCATGTCATGAATTGTTCGCGGGATGATCAAACATCGTTTTATATAAAATTATCATAAAATATTTATGATAGTTTAAATTATGTACTATAACTCCGAATCAATGTTATAATTTTTCGACGTCGTTAAGATAAAAAAAATATTAAATAATATCACGATGATGTAATATAATATTTTGAATGGACGAAGAATAACTTTGATGATTGAAAGGCCCTCTATTAGACAAAGGGGGAAAATTATCAATATAATGGCCAACGGGGAAACAAAACAACATAATTATTAGGCAATAAATTCCAAGCCAGTGGCTGATTTAGCTTTGCCGCCCATATCAGATGTAGTAGATGGCTATTTGACCAGCGTCAACTTGACACACTTTTTGTCCAAATGATCTGCCCGTTATGTTGTTAATTTAATCAAGAAAGATTATTGAATGAAGTCCTAACAATTTTTCTTTACCCCGATGATCTAACTTTTTGATTTTAAACTTGAATAAGAATTGGCTTTATTTTTTCCTTTTGTTGCGAATTGAATGAGGTAGGAGATCATGATTAAACCCATGCAGCATAGTCATAGTTACAATGGTTGTAATCAAACGACTGCAACCAACCTCACTGAATATGAAGGAAATCCCCTGAGCAAGGAGAAGACTGACCATGTAGACAAAACCCATCGACAAGACGAAACCCCAGTCTGATGAAAGACTCCACATAACATTGGAGGGAGAATTAGTTAGAACTGAACCAATGGTTCCACACCACATGTTACCATCGAAAGTTCAATATTTACTTAGACCAGTAATTTTTTTGGGTTTTGAGAGCAGGTGAGTGATGGACAGTAACAAAACAACCCAATCACCATGAGCCTCTAATTTCCTGTTGTTGTGGAGCCCACCTGACAAGGGCCACTGCACCATCATGTGGTGGAGGTGCATCACGCGCGCAAACGCTTTAACGCGTGTATGAAGCTCGCAGACACTACACTGCCTCAGCAACTGAAAAACGACGTTTTCAATTGCATGAACGGAAACATTCTTCTCATTCTCAGCTGCCGTCAGATGTGACGGACCAATGGTACGACGACACGTTACTTACTTTTCCGGCCTAATGCATTGCCTACCTACACGGCTACACTGATTGTGTTCTTATGCCAAAAGGAATCCACCCCATCCTTCACAAAATAAATACTACTTTTGTTCACATTTATAGAGATTAATTTTGAGATTAATTTTCATCTGTATTTTATAATGATTGAATATTATTTTTTATAAATTTTTTATGAAATATTAATAATATTTTATCTTGTATATTTTAATCCTATGTATAACACTTTTATTGAGCTATCCCGTTCAAATTATAATCTTTTTTTTAACAATTTTTTTCATACAAAACTAGAAAAAATATTTTTAATTTGGTATATCACATCAACCCACCCAATCATCATTTTTCTTTATTTTTTTTTCTCATTCTTTTCTCTCATACACTCACATAGATAAATTAAACAATCTCTTAACTTCAACATACACATAAATTATCATATCATATCAAATAATTATAATTAGAATAAACTAGAGTTAGTACGTATTTTAAGAAGTTTGATGCAACAAAATTGGATCATTATCTCGGATCGAAATATATAAGTCAAACTATTATTAATATTTCGCAATAATTTTTTTTTTAAAAAATAACATTTGATCGTTCTACGTAGTTTGTCAAACTTTACATCATAAATACGCATAGTCAAAATATTTTATCTATATTGAGACATTAGCCTCCAATCAATTATGACATGAAAACAAGGTTTGAGATTACTGATACCTAGTCGAGAATAAAAGCTCAAATCGCCTTACTAATATTGACATCTCACTATATCACTAATAACCCCCCTACAGAGAGCATTATCAATTTTTTACTATTGTACACTTGATACTCAACGTTACCTATGTAGTTCGTGATTGTTTGCTAGCAGGAGAGAATCTTAGACATTGATCGCAAAAACTTTTATCGCTAATCATTGTCTAATCTTTGTCTTATAACACTCTGCTCCATCATCAATACAAAACCTCTTCTTTTTCTTTAATTTCCAGACCAATTCCATTCAGTTCCTTCTTGCTTTCCCCAACTCTACTCCATTAAACAATATATATTTCACCCATTCCCTTTCCATTTTGTCTCATATTCCACCTTTTCTCTCTTCTAGTGTGCATCGACAAGTTTTCATAGAGCACTTTCGCTTGCGTCCAAACAGTCCCCCCATCACATAAAGCATCAATACAACCCACAACTAGCAATATACTCTACTATCATCCCATCCCAGTTAGAGAGAGAAATCACAAACCACAATATCGTTTTGATTTCTCTTGGTTCTCTGTTTCAACTGTTTTCTCCACATTCTTGTTCTTCATCGGGCGTTTTTATTGTTGTTTCTTGTGTGTAATTTTGATAACAACAATCAGCAGAAAAGCCTCAGCAGATTCTAGGAGATACAGCAGCAACTATGAGGGTATAAATCTCTGATCTGATTCAGTTTATTCTTGTTCTGAGTTTCTGTTTCCTTTTTAGTTGATCTTCCACTAATGGGTTTCTGATTCTTAAAGCAAAATTCCATCTTTTTTTGACTGTTTCTTTTTTTGCTTGTCATTTGTTGAGTGGTTATTTCATGTGGTTCTTGCTCAATCAAGGAGTGGACTTTGCTGTGCTACTTTTAGCTGGGTTTTGTCCCAGCTTGTAAAAAATAGGGTGGTTAGTTTCTCGAATAGGAGATTGGGTCGTAGTACTCTGTTGCTCGGATAGTTGGTTCGAACGTTGAATCATTATCTGGATGACGAGAATTCATGCTTGGAGAACTGGCTTGTTCGACGATTTGAGTGGTAGATTTACTTGGAACATGAGCTCTACAGGGTAGTCTGTGTTTCTCGGAATTAAGAAGTCCAGGACGTGGCTGATCCGTTCAAGTTTTCATGATTTGTTGGGTTTATGAGTGGATCTGCTATGTTCTCTTTATGAGTTGGTGAGATTCAATGGGTTTTTTAATGTTGGGTAATTTATGGGATGTTGCAGAAAATTGTGTTGAAGTTGGACTTGCATGATGATAAGGCCAAGCAAAAAGCCTTGAAGACCGTTGCTACTCTCCCAGGTACTTTGATTAAACTTGTCTTCTCATATGAGATTGAGACTAAATAGGTTTGACCAGATGATCAAACAAACACTTACTATCAAGTGTTTGGGATGTATTTATCAAAAAAAAGAAAAAAGAAAAAAAAGTCAACGATATAGGACTCTGAGCGAAAGCTTTTGACACTGGGTGCCGGGAGGAGTAGTACAAGACGAAATTCTCATAATTCCGCTGAATGAAACAGTTTCGGATCATTTTGAATTTTAGTGCAGATAGAGCACATGGGATGAAAACATACATCATTTTATAGATTGGAATGAGCTCTGATTATCTAAAGATATGTTACTAGATCAAAGTGGTCACAAGACTCACAACTTCAAGTTCGTATTATCTTCAGCTCTTTCTAATGGGAGCTTAAAGATTTAATTCAGATATGGGACTATGGAAGCGAGAGCAGCATCGATTCCAATACTGTCAAAATGAATCCAACCATTGCACTGAGGGCAATGCCACAACCATCTCGAGATGAGTCCAGTGATGGATCATGGGTAAAACCCAACGATTGAGTGTTATACAGGGAAAAACAGCGAACAGAGAAGAGCGAAGACAGTGACACGAATTAAGTGGCCCAAAATATAATTCTGTAAGTCTAAGATCATGAATTGGATTCAATATTAACTTAGCAGGCAACTAGCGACACTCGGTCCTAATTTAGAACTAGAAAAGCATCATACTGGAAAAACACTATCAGAATGCATAGCAGGGTTGAGCTACATGATACAGGTAGATAACAGTCAGTAGAATAGTGAACAGCAAAGGAAATCTCAATGGGAAATATTTCTAGCTCATATGATCTGCACATGGCCACGGCTAATCATATAAGTCAGATCACGAAGGCTTCGAGTGTATAAAATAGGCATTCAAGTTGTGCAGTCACTTGTCTTAGCTTCTTGCAGCATGAGCTTTTGAAATCCAAATAAAGTTTATGTAGGGGGAAAAGGCCAACGGTTCTGAAGAAGTGAGATTGGTGATGAATTTCAACAAGTCTATTGTGGTGCAAATTCTTCCCTAACTGCTTTCGCCAACTCTTTTCTGCACAATGTTCAGGGATCGACTCGATAGCCATGGACATGAAAACAAGACAAATGACTGTGATCGGCCCTGTTGATCCAGTCGACATAGTATCCAAACTACGCAAGTTCTGGCCTACAACAGAGATGTTAATGGTTGGTCCATCCAAGGGACCGGAGAAGAAAGAGGAGCCGAAGAAGGAAGAAGGCAAACCAGAGGAGGGGGGAAAAGAAGAGGGCAAGAAAGAGGAAGGAAAGGCCGAGGAGGGTAAGAAAGAAGAAGGGAAGAAGGAAGAGAAGAAGCAGCCGCCTGATGCAGCAATGGTGGAGTTGATCAAGGCTTACAAGCAAATGCAACAATATCAACAGGCTCAGCAAATGCCAAGATACTATTATCCCGGTCATACCACGAGCATGGAAGAGAACCCGAATGCTTGTGTTATCCTTTGAGCTTTGTTTTCTGCAAGATCTTGAAAGCCGATGATGGAGGATTTGAGCTTGGTTTGTGGCTCTTAATGAGTCACTTGAGGAAAGGCGGCCAATATGTTGAACAGGTAAGGGAGGACGCCTATCAAGTCAACGTTGTTTTGAGTGTTGGACAGATACAATATGTTGAAACTCAAAACCAACATCTAACATCTCCCAGTCATTTCAAGTCAACGTTCATACTGCTGTGGAATTGCCTTATCAAGTCTTAAATGACTGGGAGATGTCAGATGTTCATGTTGTAGAACTGCGTTCCAAGAGGAATAATAGAGGATAAGCGGGTGAGTATCGAGTGGCATCACAGTTAGGCTCTAGAGAGTAATTTGAAATGTTGGAAGTTGTTAATGTTGCACAACCTTGTTCAAGAAGAAACAATAGAGGTAATGCCTGATGAAAGAGCGAGTAGGATCTCATATTAGACATCAGAGACCATTATGGAATGTTCGAGTAATGTGAAGAACAAGATGCTGATGTTGTTTATCCTTGTTCAAGGAGTAAAAAAAGAGGATATAGCAGTGAAAGTGGGACGGAATCACACAGTAGATTAAGAGACAGATCGCCATTAACGCAATAAGCAAGAGAGCAAAACCAACTAGGACAATTAGCACAGGAGTTAAAGGGCCATTAGGAGTGGTGGCTAAATTTTGTTCATTTGGTTTTCGAATGGAGTGAAGTGCGGAACTTGAATAAAAAGGACACGCATTTTGGAGACACCTTTTATCATAGAGATGAGGGCTAAACACGACTAGCTTTGTCTAAAGTCTAGCCGCACAAAATCTTTTTCTTGGATTCCATGATGTGAGCAGTGCTCAATCATTCACCTATCGTCTTCTTTTCTTTACTCCCTACTTTTCTAGGAGTATTTTTTTTGAGTTCATAAATTCGACGCTCACTTGTCTCAAATTGATTACAATCATTTGACCTAATATATAAATTTATACGTGTTGTATATTTTACCAAATTACCTTATGGAATAGTATCAGCACTATAGCACTCTCTTCTTATTTGTCTAGTACAGGAGGACAATTTAGTTATGCTTTGCTTAAAAAGCATGCACTCTTCGTGTTGGCCAGTCGACATACTGCTAAAAAGGATGTGCGTGCTAGGACCTATAATCCATGGATAAAACATCCCAGGATAATACCATGAGGATTTTAGTAGAGCATGGAACCTTATGAAAGACATTATAAGATTGAGTTAGAAAGCTGACCATGCTTTTTTTCCGTTAACTTGTAGCTCTTCCAAAGAAATGTTCCATTTGAAAGCATCCTTTGGCATTAGATGTGCCTGCTTTGCACCCTAGTTTGGTTTTCTTCGCAGAAACAGCACCTTGTGCTCTATCCTGCATGACACGTGAAACTTTAGAACCACCGAATGTAAATCTAACAATACGCAGAATTGCGACAACAAATCAACTACTTATCTCATCATGTGGAGTTCACATCAGGAACTAGATGAAATGGCAAAAGTACTGAAAATTACGGCAAGCAATATTTCACACGCAAGTCGCCGGGATTATGATTGTGGATTTTTAAGGCAACAGATAGCCTCTTAAATGGAGATGGAGAACTCAAAAATAACAGATTCTAAAGCGAAGCAAATAAGGATCAACCAAACGTAATTGGAACTAGAACAAGGAGGCCTACCGGATATGACATGCTTGGAGGTCTCAAGATTTTCACTCTTCCACCTCTTCCGTCAGCCCCTGTAGCGATCAAGCTACCAGTATTCAGATTTTGTGTTGTGCACAGGGAGACTGTTGGTCTATTGTTCTGAACACGCTTGCACCATTTGCCCAAATGCCGAGTAGACCCGTCAGGTCCAAGAAATCCCCCAGAAAAGCATTTATCTCCTGCAATTCACGAGGAATATTAATACACACTATTTGCACATACTGAAAGCTGTGTAAGAAAAGAAAAAAAAAAACTAACGAAGTAGGAGCAAGAGAAACCTGGTTCAGAAAGTGGAGGAGAAATCAGGGTATCCAATTTAGACTGCAGAGAAGGTTGAACTTGTCTTATGTCCTGTATGTGCAAAGACGTGCTTTTGGCTGCAGTACTGTCATCAGTTAGGTCTATGGCATCTCTTTTCGAGTGTGAAACCTCAAATACATTCCTTAATCTCTGTAACTCAGGGTCATTGCGAGCATCAAGACCAGCTGAGGTGATCTTGGATCTCGCCACAAAAGCATTTTGGTTCTGCATGTTGGATCGCTGAGGCACATCCTCACTACCCAAGTCATGGTGGAAGAAGCTCACTGAACCATTGCTGATTTCTTGTTTATCAACCTTGACAGGTTTATCATAGATACACTTGTTCGTACTATGCACTGGTGAATCGTTTGGATCTGAGTAGCCATCTTCATCCAAATTGACTATGGTCACACCTGGGCTATCCATTTGAATTTCAGATGGTTGCACGATTGGAGACGAATGATAAGAAGTTTTGTGATCACTTGGCCCAGTTATAAGGGTGCCAATACGTTTGTTGGAAGCCTTTAACGTCCTTAAGACGTCGTTGTCTTTTGCTTCAATTAGCAACTCAAGTTCTTTTACTTGAGCCTGACACAATCAAAAGAGAATTGTATCACAAGAATATAATCAAGCACAAACAAAGACAGTGAAATCAACTAAGATACCTTGAGCTTTATAATTTTAGTATTAGCCTTCTCGAGCTTTCTTAGGGCACTAGCTTCCCCTCTTCCAAGAGTATTACACTTAGTCATCAGCTCCTTGTAATTCCTAGCACAATACAGAATCTAAATATCGGGAAACATTCAACTCCAGTGTTGATCAATAACTGGAAAAAAAAAATCTCACTTTAACAGGAGCCTTTTGTAGTACTCATTTTAGACTCCAAGAGTCCCAAATTCGCATGAAAATTAGAAATCGACCCAAACTAACTATCAACAGCTCAAATGGTTGAATATCAAAAAGAAAAGAAGCTGGCTCATACTTGTTGCGAATGACCAACGATTTCTTGAGAACATCAACCACATCCTGGCTACTAGCTTCGTTACCTAGGGAAGCAAGCTTCAAGATGTCATCTTCCCCCAGGTTACAATCGGATAACCTGTGAAGATTATATGATAAAACTAGTAAAAGTAATGTAGTCAGCTAATAAAATAATCTCAAAAGAACAAATAAAAAAAAAAAGGGCAAGCATCAAAATTACCACAGACGATGGTCAAATCACTTACAATTTGAGAGCCGCTAGCTCTTTGGCCAATGCTAAGTTGCTCTCTTGCAATTTGGAGCACTCCACGGCAGATTGCAGAAGCTCCTACAAAATACATAGCATTTTTCCCAAACTTGAATCAGCGGAAGTTGCTGATTGCAATTGTGGGTATTCAGTATTCTAATCATAGTCAGACTTCAAGCATACACTGGATTTCTTTTGAAGCACTCCCTGAAGATACATCTTCTGTTTGATCGCCTCTTTCTTCATTGTTTCTTCTCTCGCTAACTGCTCTTTGGTACTTGAAAGCTGCTCTTTGGTAACGGAAAGCTGGAAGAATGATACAGAAAACAAGTATTGGGAGGCGCTCAAGCCAATTCGAATTCCTATTGCCATTAAAAAAAACTCAGGTATCGGTTTTAGTTCAACTCAAACTGAAGGCAACATGTTTCTTCTATTGCCATGGTATACATAATCTCATTCTATGGTCTGAGTGTATAACCTGATTCTATCCAACTATATGATCTGATTCTATCCAACTCTACAACCTGATTCTGACAATCTCAACTCTAAAGTTCCTAGTGGAATCTGAATTCCACCTCCCTTAGGCCTATATCATGCATCTTATAGGTTTTTGCAAGCATCATCATTCTACATTCAATAATCTATTGTATTAAACTACATTTTCTATCCAGTCTCACAGAATTTCACGAAAATATTCCTCTTCAACCACACAAAATCCTAATCCCAGTTACCAAAACTCACACCCACATCTCCCATCCAAAACCCTAAAACCCTTGAAAAAACCAAACCAAAACAACCACCCATCCAGCCTTATTGTAGGAAAAACCAGTCACATCTATTCAAATCTAAGATACAATTCATAAAGCGATCCTGATAACATTTTCAAGTTTAGAGTAGAATCTTCATCCCAACTACCTGAGGCCTAAAACATGAATCTTCTAAGGATTCACAATGTGGCATTGCAATTTGCATCCATTACATTCGACTACATTGCTAATGAAACTTCAGCCCAATCATGAAACCCTAAAAACCCTAAAACTCCTAGAAACCCTAAACTTAACAAACCAAAATCAACAGAAAATCGAATCCGACCTCATCATTCAACCTCTCCACATCTTTCTTCCACCGCTCGACCTCCAACCCCAACCCCCAAACCTTTGCCTCCATCCGCTTCACCTCCACCTCCACCTCCTCCCCTTTCCCTCCACCTCCTCCACCAATCACATCCCCAACCGACTGAAAATACAACCTCGCTACATCCTTATCCGCACACACCTGCTTGCACACTGGACACGTCCTCTTCCTCGACCGTGCACAATACTCCATCCATTGCTGCAAACTAGGGTTCCATTCCACACAAACACAATCAATTCATCATCAAATCAGAAACTCAATGAACGATTCGAGAAACGAATCGAGGAACGAATCAAGGAAAGAGGAGAGTGAAATTGAGAGTACCAGAGTTGGTGGAAGACATGGCCGCAGAGGGAGATGACTTGGAGGTCTTCGTGGAGCGGGTTCAGATCCTCGTAGCAGATCGAGCAGATCGATTTCGAACATGTCTCGGCGGCGGCGGCGGAGGGAATCATCGGCGGTGGGGTTTTTGAGTGTTGGAGGGTTGAGTGTTGGGGAAATGGGTAGGGCTTTTTGAAGAGGGAAAAATGGGGGTATGTTGAAGGAGGGAAAATTTTGGGGATTATTATGTGTTGAAATTTGAAAATGAAAATGTTGGACTTGAAGGGGTTTTGGGTTTCGTCGGAAGAATCTTGAATGATGTTTTCCAAACAACGGATGGGATGTTGTCATGTGACTCAAGAGGGTGGATTGACTATTGGGTGGGAGGAGGTGACAGTCCAGTGTTGAAAAGGACCGAGCCTTGGAGCAACCAGAATGATGTCTTATTTTGAAGTTTTTGGCTCCCTAATTTGTTTTTAGATGAAGGTTGAGTTTCAAAAGTTGGATGTAATGATGTGTAAGAAACTAAACTCAAATATAAAAGAAATTTCATATTAGTTGGAGGTTGTTGACGAGAGTCTCAAATCAATATAAATCATAAATATTAAAATCGAAGTAAAATCTTCAATATAATTCATCTTGTACTATTATGTATTTCACACCATGAAAAATGTTGAGGCTCACTAAAAATACTTTCTGAGTTCATTTTTTAGAGTTTGGCTAGATCGAACCGTTGTATATGCTCTTGGTACAGTATCATTTTTGTTTCGCTTTTTTTATTTTCGTTTCATAAGTTTATGAAATATAAGAGGTTTTTTGGTATTGTTGTCAAAACTGAAAAAATCAAAATCAGTAACTGAAACAAAAAATCAGTAACGAAAAATAAAATATTTTTTTCAAATTAAATGACTTTTTGTAAAAGGAATCTTCAATACGCTGCTTTGATGAAATAAGAAACGAAAATAGAAAAGCATTTTTTTCTAGTTCTGTTTCATCTGTTTAAGAAACAAAAAACAAAAATGATATCCAACGATTCTATTTCATCAGCTAATGAACGAAAATAAAAAAAGGATAATCATATAAAACAGGTCCTACGTATTTATTTCTAATTTCTATTTCTGAGACGAAAACAAAGAATAATGATTTTCAGTTTTGTTTTTTGTTTAATTTAAATACAGTATTCAAAATTCTTTATACAAGAAATCACTTTATTTTATAAAGTGAGTTTACTATTCGTCACTATTTTTCTGTTATTATTACTGATTGTGGTTATTATAGTGTTGAACGGAAATATCAAACAACTCTTTATAAAATTGGTGAAATTAAACAATCGGTTCATCAAATAATTCGGGTTTTGTTTATAAGTAAAAATTGTTTACTTATTTAATATAGTTATGTTTTTAACCGTCCAAAGCAATTGTTTTTTTTTTTTTTTTTTTTGATAATAGGCTATGATATTTCACTAAAATATATTGAAGTACAAGCAAAGCCAGCTGACAGAAGAGCAAGATCAATAAGGGATCACTGTGATAAGCAATGGTGACCGTATTATTACGACTAATTTCGGAATTTTGTTTTTTTAGAGTTGTTTACAGATATTTAAATAGTAGGGATATTAAATTCCTCCGCGGTTTATTGTGACTTCTCTACATTCGATTGCATTTAGATGGACATATCTTATTAGTGACAAGTGAGTCAGAAGTGGTAGTGTTAGGGCTAATAGGATCAATAGAAATAGTAGGTGTCCCTCATTTTGTTTTGGTAGTTGGAACATCTGCGATTTGACAGTTAAATCTTTAAGGAGACGAAAGATAATTGTAGCACGCCTTCAGGCTGTGTTTGTAGGTTGCTAGAGGAGGGGAGGTGAGACAAAAGAAGGGAAGGGGAGGGAGAGGATAATAAACTCACACCAATTCTACAACACACTACAAATAACATTTTTTCGCCAAATCTTCTCATAGGGAGGAACCTATTTTGCCACTTTTCACCCTATTTTCTCCCCAAATCTCTCATCCCTTCTCATTAAAAATCCTACAAAGACACTCAAATCATCAAAATCCTTTCTTTTCCTTCCCGTTTTCTCCTATTTTTTCTCACAAACACAGCCTTAAGAAACTAAGTGGGTGAAAATAAAGCTATAGTAGTGAATGGTTAATAATTATGAAATTCAGAACAAGTAAAAGATAGAAATGAGGTGGATACTGTGGTAATGAGTCGCTTGGAGATCAAGTGGTTGAGGTCCGAATGATTAACGGTAGGTTCATGACTGTCAAATTGTTTATAAGAGCTTATACTTGAAATATAGTGAGTGCTTATGCTCCGTAAGTGGGACTTGCGAAGAATGTGCATATCCCGCTTTCATGAACATGTAAGGTGTAAATCATAACATCCATGAGAAGCGGCACAGTTCTAGTTTATATAGGTGAGATCGTGCCTCCGTTACTAGAACATATTTAAATCTCAATTAAGAACATCAAAGCTTCAACCTTAAACACAGAACGGAATCGTATTGTCTTTTCCTTTGGGATAAATCTTACGACAATATAATAACCGATCATAGCGATTTATTTTTATCACATTAAACCCAAAGTATAGGGGTACTCCTTGAGTTTGGGTTGGGTTACCATTGTTATCGATTTAGAATGGTTTCAACCTTATTCCTCTAGTAATACTAGTCACAAGGTCTCTATCAAGTGGGTTAGTAAGAGGATCCGTCAAGTTTTGATTAGATTTGACGTAGATAATTATAATGATACCATCTTGTATCAATTGTCTCATGAAATCATGTCTTAGACCTATATGCCTAGACTTATCATTATACGTAGTACTATAAGCCTTTGTCAAAGTTACTTCACTATCATAATATACTGAAATAGCGGACATAGGATTAGGCCGTAATTTGATGTCAAACAACAAGTTCCTAATTCAATTCGCTTCTTGTCCATAAGAAGGTAGTGCAATAAAATCCGAATCCATAGTGGAATGAGATATACAGGTTTGTTTCTTACACGTTGTAGACACCAAATTATCGGCCGACCAATTATAATAATTGAGATCTCTTAAATCAGATCATGAATAATTATGTAATACATATTTAATGTAATATATAAAACAAACAAGGCCAACCAAAACAAAAATCAAAATTTGGGCCTCAAATATATATTGGGAGCATTTTAGAAGAAACGATTCAGTCCGAAACTCTTACATCTTTTCTCCTTCAAAGACACAATGAGTACTACCATTGAGTACTATCACTCTTTAACAGAGATCGTAAACAAGTTTGTATCTTTACAAGTTGTCATTTTCAATTTATCATCAATTTAAACACATTTTTTCATCATCTATGTTTAAAAGCATCTCATGTCATGAGCCATGTATCCAAAAAAAAAAAAAAAAGGAAGAGAAAAGAAAAAAAACGACAAAAATCCTTACTGGGTCAAAAACAAAATGACACCGGACAAAAGTGTGGGAATGTTTGAACAACTCAATGCAATGTTTACGATAGTCTAACATGTTTAGAAATCAGTATTCATTCATTGGTCATTAGCTTATAGAGATGTGGGCAAAGTGAACGATCTCAATCCAAAAGTCATAAAATATTAATCATTTCAAATCCAAAAAAAATATCATCATCAAGAGAAAAGTCATGTTCAAATGATCTTAAAATCATTTTACACGTCGCTTTCAAGTGACCTTAAAATTTAAGTTATACTCAAATGACACATTTCAAGTCATACTCAAATCACGCGTTTAAACCACATTCAGATGATAAGAATTTAAGTCGTATTCAGATGTTAAAAAATTTAAGTCATGTTCAAATGATCTTAAAATTATTTTACAGGTCACTTTCAAGTGATCTTAAAATTTAAGTCATGCCCAAATAACACATTTCAAGTCATACTCAAATCACGCATTTAAGTCTTATTCAGTTGATAAGAATTTAAGTCATATTCAGATGATAAAAACTTTAAGTCATGCTCAAATAACAGATTATAGTCATTCTCAAATGACACACTTTAAGTCATGATCAAATAACAAGTTTTAAGTCATGTTCAAGTGACAGATTAAAAGTCATATTCAAATGACAGAAATCATATCATAACACACATGGTCAAGACCCTAAAAGCATCGAGTGTTTTTAATAATGTCGACCTACGTCTGCTCTCATCCCTTTCAGCAGGGTAAGTAGGCAGCTTTTCAGCACGACCCCAGTAACAAAAAAATCGTATTCATATATGCGTCAGTCGAATGGTGTCTGAATTAACATTGGGCTTCGTTGGCTTTGATTAGATAATCATGCCAACTCGATCAAAGAGGGATACTCCGTAGACACCAAATTATCGACCGACTAATTCTAATAGTTAAGACCTCTTAAATAAGATCATTAATAATTATGTAATATATATTCGATGTAACGTATAGAACAATAAGGTTAAACCAAACAAAAATCAAAATTTGGACCTCCCTTGTATTTTTTATCAATCAAACCACTTAAATTTACGCTGAATCACTTAATAAGGCAAACTTGGAGTCAAAGTCCGACGCAAAGTAACACTCAAGCATTTGAATAACAAAAATTCAAAACAATAAAACAAAACATTTAATCTGATCATCAACTCTTCATCCTCAATCCTACGATGGGCTCCAAAAAACAAACAACTGAAATGTTTTCTTTCAACTCCACTACACCATAACTCACCTTCTTATCCTATCTAAATCATTCCTATAAATATCCAAAGGCATCTACCATTCAGATCATCAAAAACTCATCAAATCTCATCATCAACGTATCAAGTCTGAGATCATCAACGCCCATTCAACAACATCACCGAAATTCTACATCACCCAACACTATGCTGATCAGGGAAATCCAAAGCCCGGATCAACAATCTTGGCAACACCAACACCGGTTACCTCCGCACAAAGATCGGCTTAACATGCTTACAAACTCTCAGGGCGTGAAGCTCATATCTGACGAGGCAAGCTTTGACCTTCATCGCGGAGCCTCCGTTCCTGTAATTCGTATCCTGAGCTTTAAAGTCATCACTTTTGTCTCTATTGACTACACAAGGTAACTACTCCTCTTGAGTTATGTCCATATTTGCTACAATCATGATTCTATATGCTTGGGTGTATGTTTGTTCTGGACCATTCGTTGTTAGTGGCCATCCATGTGATGTACTGTATTACTCCCTCCGTCCCGCAAAGAATGCAACCTTTTGATCGGACACGCTCGATGTAAAATTTGTTATACGTACGATGATGATCAAATGCAGGTTTTCGTAAATTTGTCATGAAACATCAATGGTTTTATAAATTACATATTTTAATCTAATATATGTTGTGGGATGATCAGATGTGATTTGATATGAAAATGAAACTTATATTCCTACGTATAGAATAATATAAAACACGTATATGTTGTATTTTTTTGTGGGAGGAAGAGAATATGTGTTTAGTAGCTAGCATATATGCACAATGTTCAAGTTAAAACATGTAACATGTCACATACATGGTCATTAAAAATCAGTTTAATGCATCTTTATGAACCAACTTTGATAACTAGCGAGATCAGTAGCTAAACAATTAATCTTGGATG
This sequence comes from Drosera spatulata, assembly GCA_035668315.1. Classification (NCBI taxonomy): domain Eukaryota; kingdom Viridiplantae; phylum Streptophyta; class Magnoliopsida; order Caryophyllales; family Droseraceae; genus Drosera; species Drosera spatulata. The sequence goes on along the minus strand of JAOVYX010015684.1, from coordinate 10,198 downwards.
AAAGCTTAACATCGGCTTGTGTCACTTATAGATGATAAAAAATTTATGACTAATTCACGTTCAAGTGAAATACTCAAGTTAAATCCATTATCAAGTGATAAAACTGATCTTAAATCTATTTTCAAGAGATCAATCTCTAAACCATGATAGGTTATTTCATTTAGTCCATAACTCAAGTGAAAAATAGAACTTAAAACCATGATCCAGTGGTGAATTTCCTTTAATCCATTTTCAAGTGGAACGTTACAACATAATCCATTTTCAAGCGGGAAAAATTATCGACCATCAAGTCGAAATCTTTTACTTCCTCCGTTTCATAATATAAGCAACACTGATTTATTTGGGTCGTCTCAGAATATATGTAACATATCATATTTAGTAATCTTTTCACATTAAAAAATAAATAAAACAATCACCATCTGTTACAGTACACCCACTATCTTCCCTTACAACTGTTACAATAAACCCCACTATCATTAAAAAATATTGTTTCTTTACCAAATTTCATAAAAATTCAACACACACATAAATCTTCATGCCGAGTTAACTGGTTGCATATATTATGGAACAGAGGGAGTATCTAAATAGTTTGAACTACATGATGACCTGATCTTGACAACCCCAAACACATAGTCAACCTTCCTGGTTTGGTCACCTTTTACTCTCTTTTTTTTCTTTTTTTTTTTTGTATTGTCTAACCTGTCTTTCAGAACAACTATCATACCGAGAAAATAAAGATATCTTAATGGAAACCTTCGAAAGTAGAGACCACTCCAACGGCAGTGATGGGTGCGAGCCGACCGAAACGACCTTTCCATCACTTAACCCGACTCCCGAGTCCAGAAGCTCTGTCCGGAAAACCAGTTCTTATCCATTCTCTTTCTAGTTAGGATTCAACTAGGTGGCGACTCCATAAATCGCACCATTCCGACGATGCGCAACCCTCCTGTGGTCAAGACCCGCTCTCGCCTTCCCTATATGTCTGACGACTCCACTGGGGACCAGACAGATAGAGACTTAAGCTTGAAGATTCAAAAGTTTCCAAAGATATTCTCAACTTCCAGGAGGTACGTGTTCCTCCTCCTCGTTTGATTTCTGAAACTATTGTGCTACTGTTGTGCTGCTGAATTCTTTTCTTACTATTTATGAGAAAATTTATATTCTAGGCCCACACATGCACAAACGCCAATATACATATCTGCATACCCTTTTGCCGCAAAACCCCGAGGGTGCCCCCTTGTCAGTGGACCTACCTACTAGTCACGTCCTTGGTACGGTGCATTTCTTAAGCCATGTTGCACTACCACTGTACCCTATAATGGGGGAGGTAGGTATATCGCACTGGTAACTTTTATCCCAAAACCAAAGTGCCACCTTAGCACAGCATACAGTGAACCTAGGTTCTTAGTAGATCAAGCACACATGAAATTATAGGAACACACATGTTGTCTATTATGCGTTTTGTGATTCCCCTATAAACCAAACAACGAACCTTCATGTATTATAATGTTTAAAACTCTCATGCTTTCTATAAAATCCATGAATAAATTAAACATCATAATGCGAACACACTCAGGTCAGGAACTGAATTGGTTATCAGTGCGCAGATTGCTCGAACTTGGAAACGCCTCCTTGCCGATCGCCTAGCATCAATAGACCGTAGTCCAAACTTAGTTTCAGACTTAAGCTAAAAAATGATCGATAATACATTCATAACGTCTGCACCACTGTAAGTTACAACATCAGATGAGACACCCTCTGCTATAGCTACAGTTCAGGATCAACAGAGTCAAATCACTATTTTACTTGGGAATCTCACCAATAGGATGATCAACCTGGAAAGAAGTGTCCAGACGCTACAACAACCACAACATCATCCAGTTTTCCCTACACTGGAGGCATTTGTCTCTTAGGGTCTTGCCTCAATCGATTCAACATCATCCCTAAACACAACTTCACCACCATAAATAACCTTCGGACAAACTCCACAAATATGTTTCGAAAAAACACCACGAATGATCTATCAATTCATCCTACCAACAATAGCCTCTACAAATCCAACAACTGTTCTTCTCTCGAGGAAACTTCAACCAATTATCCCTCAAGTTTGATGGACTCTACTCAAACTTCAACTCATGTACCCGCCACCCATTTACCAGAAAATGAGGCACTGAAGAAAGAGCTTGAAGCTGTTACAACAAGGTTGAAGGAAGTGGAAAGTCGCACCTCTCGAAAAGATGATGATTTCGTGGAAGACAAGGAGCTTTTTTCCCTTTCCCGATGCTACTCTCCGAAGGGATTTCAAGATATCAGATTTTGAAAAGTTCAACAGAACCACATGTCCCAAGGTACACATACAAATGTACTTCCGGATGATGGATTCTTATGGAATCGGTTTGAATGCAATGACTAAGTTCTTTCCATCCTCATTGTCTGATGCTACTCGTTCTTAGTACTTATCTACTGCTGAGACAAGGGTTTGCTTTTTCTCTTCTTTTTTTTTCTTTTTGTTGTCAAACCTGTCTGGTGCTGGTTTGAAAATTTCGATTGCTTTTTTCTCTCTCTTTTTTTTTTGTGTTGTCTAACTTGTCTTTCAGGACAACTATCATACCGAGGAAGTTGAGATATCCTAAAGAAAACCTTCAAAAATAGAGGCTACTCCAGTGGGGTTGATGGGTACGAGCCGTCCGAATCGACCTTCCCATCACTTAACCTAACTCCCGAGTCCAGAAGCTCTATCCGTAAAACTAGTTCTTATCCATTCCCTTCCTAGGTTGGGCTCAACAAGGTGACGACTTCATAAGACGTACTATCCCGACGGTGCGCAACCCTCCTGTGACCGAGACTCGCTCTCGTCGTCCCCACACATGTTTTTTTAATTTATCATGAAACATCAATGATTGTATAAATTATGTATTTTAACCGAATATATGTTGTAGGACGATCAAACTTGATCTGATATGAAAACTACAGTTTTTGTATACTTGCGTATAGAATTATGCAAAATACGTAGATGTTGTAAAAAATTATAGGACAAAAATAGTTTTGAAGTTTCACGAGAATTTTCCAAAACAATGATGTTTGATGTCCCGTGACGCGAGTCTAACTTTACATCGTCAAATTCGCATGGTCAAAACGTTTCATTTGTTATACGTCAGAAGATTATTAGTTATCTCCTTTGTATATAAAAAAAAGATACTTCACTCGTCCTAAATAAACTACGACACATTACTAAATTTGGATATCGCACATAAATTACAACATATCCTTAATTGGCAAGTTTTACGTGTAAAAATCTAAATTACTCATACTCCCTTCGTTCTAATTTAATTACAACACTTTCCTTTTTGCCTAGTTCTAATATAAATGTAACACTTTTACTCTTTTCTTATTTGATAATAAATTTATATCAATATAATCAAATTATCATACCGTCTCATTCCTCCTCCTCTTTCATTCTTCTTAAACCCCACTTGCATCCCACTATTTAAAAAAAAAAAAATTCTTTATCAAATTCAATATAATTGAACACACTTATAAAATCTTTTGTCGGATTAAAACATTATAATTAGATTGGGACGTAAGTAATATTTTATATCACATGATATTTCTCTCTCTTTTTTCTCACTCACAATTCTTTCACACCTTTCATCACCATCACACAAGGGTATCTTGATCTAATATAACAAAATCAATGATTTCATTAATAATCGTGACAGATCAAATTTTTCGTAATTTATTTAGGACCAGAAGAATATGTATCATGAAATGTGTTTGTTTTGAAGATAGAATCAGATGAGATAACTAGTCCTTGGACTATTAGTCCTAAAATTATTAATCTGAGGATTGTTTGTCGGGAGACTATATATTCATCATGTCAGTGTTTTGGATGGGATAAATAGTGACAATCCTCTTCACTCGCCAATTATTATTCCCTCATAGTTTACGTTAGTTAGATGTCACGGTTTATCATTCTTTCAAAAATTTTAATATACCCAATCAAACATGCCACAAAGAGTTACTCCATTTGTTTCCAAAACAAACACACCCAATGTGATTTGTGTGTAACCAACCGCGTGTTTCTGCCGAGATCCGATAACATCGTGCGATCACACAGTGACGAAGAACGCAGAATCCATGAAACATGTCAACCTTTACACGTGCGCATGCATGTCTTCGACGCCCACACCAAACGAATCGATCATCAATCGATGCAATATTTTTCCTCCATTTTTTTTGACATATCAAATAAAAGAGACAGAGAGGAAACTAACTGATCGAACGATCGATCAATGGCGGGGTTGATAGACAAGGCGAAGAACTTCGTCGCAGAGAAGATAGCGGATATTCCGAAACCAGAAGCGTCTATCGACGACGTCGACATCAAGGGCGTTGCGAGAGATGGAGCTACGTATAATGCGAAGGTGGATGTGAAGAATCCGTATGGTCACTCGTTGCCTGTGTGTGAGGTTTCTTATACTCTCAAGAGCGCCGGCAGGTGAGTGTCGATCAATTTCGTTGATTCTGTATGGTTTGATTTTGTGATATTAATCGATTTGCTTCCAAGGTGAAAAAAACTAGAGTCGATTTTTGTGTTATAGTTTGAAAACTCTCCCATCCAACGGATGAGGGGGAAGAGCGTGCACATAGTTTATGTAAGTGATCGTTCGTACCATCCTCTTGTTATTTAGGATGTTGAATATTCCTGAATATGTCCTGATATTAACTCTGGATGATATTTAGTTATAAATGATGGAGATTTAATTTGTCGAGATTGAGGACTATTGTTTCCCTATAAATATTAGCCTGGATTGGAAGAAACAACGTTGGTATCCAGAAAATGATTTGGATCGTCTGAGTTTGAAATGTGGGCTCAAATTCGAGTATATAAGTTAACACCTTGTTTTGAAGGTGGATGATGTGTTGTCCATGACGCATCAAGTGTTAAAAATTTGTGAATCTGAAATGATTCTGTGTAGGTAGCTATATTGAGGACATACATCTACTTGAGGTGAGAATAATATTTGTGATCTTAATATTACAGAACCTATACCAAGAGCTCACAACACGGGATGGTTGTGAATTGCTTGAGGCAGCTTATGCGTGGTGATCCGAGGCATATCCTGGATGATAACGAGTTCCTCTTTTCATGTCATCCGAATCTTTGGTGATAAGCGACAAAGCAAATGTTTTAGAATCCTTTAAGATTATGATCTATTGTTTGCTTTTCTTGGTTAATTCGTTCTCTTGTACAGTTTGTAGACTCACCACTCCTTCCCATTTCATGGCCAGTTAGCCTGTGACTTGTAATTGTTACAGGATCAACCTCTGCAATTTCGTTACCAATTTGCAAAGACTGCTAGAATGCTAACTAGTGCGAGACTCCTAACTATTGTGAATGTTCAAAATCATATGCAGCGTGATTCTGTCTGGGAAAATGGAGGACCCTGGATCTATTGCTGGAAACCAGACCACGAAACTCGAGGCCCCGATGAAGGTGGAACACAACATTATAGAGACCTTGGTGAAGGACATTGGCTCGGATTGGGACATCGATTACGAGCTTGACTTGGGGCTCACCATCGACCTCCCTGTCGTTGGCAGCTTCACCATTCCGCTCTCTACGAAGGGAGAGATCAAGCATCCGTCCTTGAAAGACATCTTCTGAAGTTTCTTCCTAATAAGCTTTGGCCTTGAAGAGCAGATTTTGTTCTGACTTAGGTGGTTTTTTGGGTTCTTTCGTTCTTTCTTGTTCTCCAATTACGATAATGTGATGTATTTACTTGTGCAAGCTTGTTGTTATCGACCATTGTAGTTGCATGTATTTCTTTTGGTCAATATGTTCGAATCAGTTGAGTTATCATTAAAATAGATTATAAAATAGTATAATAAGATTATGATAGTTACGTTAGAAGTAATTTTATATAAATCCTTTTTCCTTTTTATTTTTTTTATAATTATCTACAAATATTTAAATGCAATCAAATGGATGTTTGGATCCTTGGTTTATTCATTCCTTTGTCTTAATGTGTTAAATGCCTTCATTTCATATAAAGGAAAACATTGGTGTACAGTCAAAAAAGCTATTATTAAAATGAATCTTATTTTATTATGAATTATAATTTAAAAACAAAAAATGATGTGATTTATAATAAAACAAGAAGAACAAAAAAGTGCAGTTGCTGCACCAACGATATGCCCTCCATATCATATCTTTTTGGACTCAATAGAACATGTCTCCTCCATGGAGGATCTTTCCCATTTTAAAATTTGTACTATATAATGTGGAGTATATACTAGTCAAAGTTCTTGACATGTGAACCACAACTTTCAACGAATTCATACAAATGTCAATTAACATACAGTAGCAAACTAGCACCTAATTTCTAGTTGTGATTGTCCGGCAAAGAAATTTTGGCACCAGTGTCACTGCGTCGTAATTGTTGAAACCAAAACATAAAACAGAGCTAGAGTCTAGATATCAATATCAGTAGACTAATCTTCGATTCTGGTCAATGTTCCAAATTAGAAATCATTTAAATGTAAGTGCTTAAGAAATTCATAATTCCGAAACAATCTTTTTATTTTTCATAATATGAATAAGATTATATATATTATATCCTTTCTATCAACTGTGTTGTAGTTCCTATTTAAGAATTTCTAAGCAAAAAGTCGGAAAATACAAGGACATTCACGTCAGATATTTTAAAATTTTCTCTCGACTTTTTATTATTCAACACACCTCATTTACATTCCATAATACCTATAAAAAGTATAATATGTTATCATAATGCTCTACATTTAAAAAGTTACCGAGCATTTTTCCTCATTTTACAACTTCTGCATACGTTTCAACATATTTTTTTAACATCACATTATGATCTTTTCGTTTTTACGGATTCTTTATTTTATTATATCTAATGTGAATAGTCTAATAATATAAATATACAATTGAAAGGGAGATCTTATAGATAAATATTAAAGTTCAACTCTAGAATATGGATCTGTAATAATACGTTCAAGATCAACCTACTACCAATTACAATATATTTCTTTGATTCCTTGCAAACATCTTGCTTGACCCATCACAGAAAAGAATACTCTCATTTGCCTAAACAAACTAGTAGATCCAAAACAGCTCAACCAAGCTTCATTTCGACATAACAACCACCATTTCACCTCAAACCTCCGGCCAACCATGACGGAAAACTCGTCGCCTTCGTCATCGCCACCACTGCTGCTGCAACCCAAAAGGCCAATGAAACGTTCAACTCTTGTCTGTATTGGTATTGTCGCGATCCTACTTATCATTGCGATCGTTATCATTGTCCTGATCTTTACTTTCTTCAAGCCGAAGGACCCGTTCATCACGCTCAACCACATCTTCCTCTCCGGCAACACGACAGCATCCGTTACATCCGGTGCCAACATAACGTTGACCGCGGACGTGTCGGTCAAGAACCCGAATCCAGAGTCATTTAAGTTCAGCAACACCAGCACCAGCATGTACTATAGGGGTGTCATGATCGGCAAAGCGTATGGCCCACCAGGGGTGGCGAGGGCGAGGCGGACGTTTAGGATGAATGTGACCGTGGCAGTGGTGACGAAGAAGATTTTGGCCGTGCCGGAGTTGACCTCCGACGTGTCGTCGGGGCTGTTGACTTTTGGGAGCTTTACAAGTGTGCCTGGCAGGGTTAGGATTATAAGGATCATTAGGAAACATGTCGTGGTTAGGATGAATTGTACTATTGTGTTTAACATTAGTAGCCAAGGTATTCAGGATCAGAAGTGTAGGAGACATGTTCACTTCTGATGCATTTGCTATAATGTTGTTATGTCAGATGTCATCTTTATAGTTAAAAATTAGTAAATCGTAATGTATGATATACCCATTTTCATCCGGAATACGAGTTCATGTTACATATAACGTACCCGTATTGTTTTGCTACTAGTAGTAGGCCACTCAAAGATGTCACACGACTTTATGGAAGTATAGGTCAGTCCGGGGCGAGAATTAAAAAATAACACTCATGCTGGTAAATCAACACGGCCATGAGTTTATCTTTGCAACGAAGCAATTTATGTACAAAAATGCACAAATACATTTGTATGGAATAAACAGATGAAAGAATACAAAAAGAAGAGTAGCATATAAACCTGTTACTTATACATGTCTGTCATATATTCAGTATTTCGGTATCTGCTTTGAGCTCCAGGAACTGGACTGAGATGGTGTTAAAGGAACCGTTGAGAACTCAGAGCTCGATTGTTCATGTTGCTGTACGCCAGAATAGCTATGGTGATCTGGATGGATTAGGGGGTGGCCTTGATACGGAAAGAAAACCGCCTGGACAAACAAGATCATTTGTTCTATAAACAGGTGGTGATGGTGGATCAAGTGTTGGAACTGGAGGTGGAGATGAAATTGGAGTTGTAGCCTGCTGATCTCCATGCAATCCGCCTGCTGCTTCCATGGACTCCCTCTTTCCTCTCTCTTCGGTTTCTTTGAGAAGGAAGTCGACCCAAAGATCTGCGAAGGACTGGCAAACCAGACAGATGTTACGGACCGAAAGTGGTAGCAATCTTATGAGCCACACAAAGGGAGCATAATACTGAAGTCCAGCTATTTTGCAAGCAAAGCAGGACAAGCTTTTGATAGCTATAATGGTGGCACAGGTCACTCGACTGTGAAACTACCACTCTAATGCGAAGATTCTATCACGATTCTCAGGACATCAACTTTGGTTGCTTTGCAACACAAATTTACTTGCAGGCTTATGAGGTAATCCTTGTACTCAAGGATTTAATATTTGGTCCACCGGTGATAACATTATGAAATAAAAATCTCGTGTGGAATGGTTCTTTTTTTTAATGGATCACTCTCTATGTAGGTAGCAACACAACATGGCAATGAAAAAGATCACCTGGTTTTCTGAGGCAGAGTTCGCTTGTGCTCCCGCAGAACTTCCACTTAGGATGCCACCAACAAGGCGACCAGGGAATCCTAAAACACCACGAACGACGCCTTTACCAGCACCTAGCTGAGCACCACCTATCCTTTGCTTGTCTTCATCAGAGAATCCGAGCATGCGGACCATAAGATCAAGAACCTGTTACACTCCAAAGCATTAAACACGGCAACATCACAATCTACAGTAAAGTTTATACCCATGTACTCGAGAAGAAAACTAATGCTACCTCTTTACTGTGGTTTCTTTGGAAGTAGGTGACCAACAATTTGATGACTATGCGCCTGAACAAGTAGAAGAATGCCACACTGAAAAACTTGATTCGGGGGAAAAGAAAAAGCTTCATGGAAAAAAAAACTCTGTAGTTCAGATATGCAGAAGGCTACCTGTCGACTAAGAAATCTGAATCCACAGACATTCTATTGAGTCTTGTCATGCTTTGCTCTAGAACTCGCCGTAGTTTTCCATTGTCTTCCTCAAGTTTATTCACTCGGTTCTTAGCTTCTGCTAGCACTCTCTCCAACTGAGCATGCTTGGACAAGATATCCTCCTGCTCCCTCTTCATCTCTTCAACTTGATCATTTGAAACCTGATAATATATGGATAATATCGCATCTTCAATAAAAGAAAACGCAGAGTTAACACACAACAAAACTACAACAAATCCAAAATTCATTTCTCTGAGAATTTGCAGCCTACATCAGACAGGTGAGGCTGAAAACAACTTCGTTGTAAGTCCTATATTTTCAAAGAAGATCAGAACATCACACCTTGTGCATTGTGCACAATGTAAAACAAATTTGCTGCTAGTCCTTTATTTTTAGTTCTAGAACTGATTTGATCCCTAGACATTAAGATTCTAGCCAAGCTGCAAACAACTAGCTACAACCACAAGCGGCCAGTAGACAAAATATGTAACAAAATACGCTAAAAAGGTACCTTCAGAAGTTGAGAGAGTTTAGCACATTCTTCTCTTGCTGCAGATAAATCAACTTCCAGGCCCTCCTGCTCATATTCATAGCAAATGATATAAAGATCCTTAAAACAAGACACCAGGAAACCTAAACCCTCCACGGTAAAAAAAGCCCTAACTAGCAGGCACCTTTGCTTCGATTTCAGCATAATATTGACCAAGAGCAGTTTGTAGATTTGAAAGCTCCATATTTTTAGCGTCAATCACTCTCATACATCCACCAAGTTTCTCCCTCAAGTCCTCGATTAATTCTTTG